>CDMY01000499.1:279888-329959 GCA_001179505.1 Vitrella brassicaformis | reverse complement strand
GGGGGGGGGACTGCATGGCCGTTCTGTCCCGATGCACTCATGTGTGTGCTTAGTTGTGCTGTTCGCTGTCTGTCATGGGGGTTTGTCTGTCTGTCCGTCCGTGTGTGTGGCTGTCCGTCTGTGTGCCTGGCTGTTCCCTCCGATGTGTGATTTGTGTCCTTTTGTTATGCTGCACACATACCCACACACGCAGCAGCACCACACCCGCTACACTGCCCATGTGGGCGTCTTCACGGGCTGGCTCAGGACGACATGAACGGTGCACAAGACATGAACGGTGAGCATGCTACTCAGAACCCACACATCTGCATATCTCAGACTTTTCACTTGTGTCTCGGGTTGTGTCTCAGATGGCTGCCTACGTTTTATATCCAGATGGGCATGTGATCACTTCTCACCGGTTCCAGGATCACGCGACCACGGCAACAGCGGTGAGTGACGCTGGTGAGGCACGATGGTGTGGGTGGATGCACATGTTGTCTTGTCTTGTGTTGTGTTGTTGGATGGGTATAGGTCAAGATACAGCGCTGCTTGAGAGGTCAGAGGGCCACACTCGCCATTCGCACCATCCACCCACACACGCGTCATGTCATCCGGTTTGCGTGGTCAGGCTGGAGGGGTCGCTGGGAGGCAGACTTCCTGAAGGCCGTCCAATACCATCAAACACTGAGACGCCTGACACACATGCACATGCACACGCACACGCACACACACACGCACACGCACGATTCACTTCAGTGCTTCGATGCTCCTGTCCTGCCAGACCGTCATTCAGGCGCACTGGCGCCGCGTCCTCGCCGTCCAGAACCTCCAATGGGAGTATATGGTCAGTCAGCACCCAACAATCACACCACGCACACCACCACACACCTGACAGCTCTCTGTGTGTGTGTGTGTGTGTATGTATGTGTTCTTTTGGTCGCTTGTTGGCCTGTCAGGTGCGGCGGATACTGAAGGAGCGGAACGCCCCGGCGGCCACGATACAGAGGGCCTACGCACTCAGGTATAACACTCCCTCCCTCACGCAGACACCGAACGGATGTGAGGACACACAAGCGACTCAGACTCCACCGAGCGGCGTATGTATGTCTCAGAGTTTTCACTTGTGTCTCGGGCTGTGTGCAGGAAGTCGCCGAAAAGGCGGCGGGCAAGCGACGGCAGCCTCGTGCCACATGTGAGATTGTGGCTGCGCGAGCAGCCGCATCGCCGCAAGTGGTGGGAGATGATGGAGGAGGAGGGCGAGGACCAGATGTGCAGCCACGGCCCCATTAGCGGGGGCATGTAGAGACGAGGAGAGGGGAGGGGCTTGAATCAGGGGAGAGAGAGAGGTTACGGTGACGGGGAAGGCCATGGGTACTGAGAGGCTGCGTGGCTGGCCTGCCTGTATGTGCGGGGGGGGGACTGCATTACATAGCCTTTGTTTGTGTGCTTAGTTGTGTTGTTGGCTGTCTGTATACGTACTTCATGGGGGTTTGTCTGTCTGTCTGTCCGTGTGTGTGGCTGTCCGTCTGTGCGCCTGGCTGTTCCCTCCGGTGTGTGATTTGTGTCCTTCTGTTATGCTGCACGCATACCCACACACGCACGACACCCGCTACACTGCCCATGTGGGCGTCTTCACGGGCTGGCTCAGGAAGGAGGACTGACTTCACTCTCAGACGGCAAGAGAGGCACTGCATGGTGATGTGTGTGGGGGGGCGTCGGTTGGCTGTCTGTCTGTCCGTCTGTCTGGCTGTGGCAAGTCATTCCTTCGGGGGTGCCCTTCGGGGAGGCTTGGGTGTCTTGAATGAACTCTTGGGTGTGTGAGTGACCGACTGGATGCGGAGGAGGGAGCACAGGGTGTCCAGCGCTTTGTTGCTGCTGCGAATCGCTGCTTACATTTTATATCCGTCGTACGTGATTGACCGAATCATGCGTTCGTGCGGATTGTGTGAGAGACACGGCTTGGCGTGTCATGTGGGGTGATGGATTCCCATCTGACGAGACATCACTGGCAATTCAACTCTTGCACGGGTTAAATCATTCATCCCTGTGGGCTGATGTCTCTTGCTGGCAATTTTCGGATGCACTCACAGAAATGTGTGGGCTGGTGTGCTCAGGCGTGCACACACTGGGAGGATTTAGCGTGAGCGTCCGGTCGAAGCGAGCCGTAGGAGAGAGGCCGTCTCATACTCACCACACACACACTCACCACACATTCAGTGCAGACACACAGACAGACAGACAGACAAGACACCGACGGATGCACGGATGGATGGATGGGGGCATGATGTATGCGTGTGTCGTGAATATATATTCATTGAACTGACTGGCTCCTCCTTTTCATCCATTCATGCACCGCACCGATGCATGTATCGGTCTCTTTTTATGATGGGATGCGATACGCACAAGAGTGAGTCACGGACGCCTTCCTCCAGTCCAGCCAACACGTAAACCTTTGATTTCCATGCAATGCACCAAAACACACCTGTCTGTCTGTCTGTCTGACCTTTTCACTCACGACCAACTGACCTAATTGCCCTACTTACACCTACAAAACCTGCCTGTCACCTCACCTGTCTATAGATGTATGTGCCCTCGTCCATCCAGCGCACGCACCGCAAATGGGATGCATGGCATTGCGCTGCAAGGGGACGCACGGCGCATCGACCACACACGGATCACCGCACTGCCCTTGCAGCATCACACTCACACCCAAAAACCAGCACGAGTCAGTCAGCGGTCGAAAACGACGAAACGACGCCACACCGACCAGCCGCTCCGTCTCAGCACCACGGACGAAAGCCATATCGCCCCTCCTACCTGTCAGCTGCCTGCCTGCCTGCCTGCCTGCCCACCACCTAAGAGTCTGCCTGTCTACGACTCAATATCTTCTACGCAGACTACGACTCAATATCTTCTGTATAGTCTGCGTAGAAGATATTGACCTTGTTGTCCACCAGGATGTGCAGCAGGTCCTGCAGTGCCTGGTCCTCGTGCTCGCCCTTGATCCACCGGGTGAAGGCCTCCTCCCCACCGTCGACACTGCAGGCCAGGTGCACGTCATCGTAGCGCTTCTCATTCAGGTACTGCTCCTTCTTGTCGATGATCCCACGGAGCTCCTCCATCTTGTAGTCCTCGTTGTTCGCGATGGTCTCCGGGGTGAGGGCAATGACGCACAAAAGCGCATGAGGGCCAGTCGGGGCGGTCATGATACGGTTGATGGGATGTTTCGCCACCAGCTTCTCCCACCCGGCCATGTTGCCCTCGAAGAATTGGAAGAGACGCGGAGTCTCCTCCTCTTCGTCCGTGCCCCCGAGAACGAAGTCCATGATGTCCTCCTTGGTCATCGGCTCGAGGGCGCTGGGGATGTCGGCATCGCTGCCCTCTGGCTCACCCTCATCGGCCTCCTCTCCCTCAGTGTCTTCTGTGTCGCTGCTGTCGGCCATCAGCTGCTGCGCCTGCGTGTCCTCCGTCGGCTCGTCGTCTCTCTCGACAGCCGGCGATTGATCCGCAGTGATTCGACTGTCTTGGTCCTCACTGTCGGCTCCGTCCGACTCGGCAAAGAAGGCCACTCGCTTTTCATCCTGAAGCAGCGCCTCGAGCTCCTCTGGCGACCGAACGGCCTGCAGGTTCTTGAAGCCCAGTCCCATCAAGGCCTCGTTGATGCCTTGCACCATCTGGCGCTCGGTCTGCAGAGGGGCGGGCTCGTCGCACCCCAGCAGACGGTACAGCGGCCCCTTGTGGCTCAGCAAGTCGTCGAAGGTCAGGTATGAGTAGACGTATCCCTCATGCCAGAGCTCGCCGTCGCCGTCGCCGTCGCCATCGCCGCCGCCGAGCATGACAACCCGGTCCTTGTCGAGGTCAGCGAAATAGCCGTACTCGACCCACGTGCCGTCTGGCTCCTTGTGGTAGTATTCCCCGCTCTCCAACACCTGCACGCAGGCCAACAAACACCGACAGACGCACAGACAATGAATGCCCACACACACACACACATGCACCCATCCTCCACTCGTGCAGTCACCTTCTCGAGGGAGCGCGTGTCGCGATCGCCGTCCCAGTCATTGCCGGAGAGGCGCGTCAGATCCTCCACCTGACCAGCGAGTGCATGAGCACGGGCAGACAGACAGACAGACAGGCACACCCATCACTCAGTCAAGCAGACGATGCACACGTTGTGTGTGCGTAAGTGTGTGTATCGGTCGGTCAGTACCGTACCTGCGTCTTCCACCTCTGCATGGTGCGGTCCTCTGTGAGCGCGGCTTTCACCTCGCCCAGAACGGAGCATCCCAGGTGCTCAGGATAGCTGTCGAAACGCTGCATTGAATGCATCAAACACACACACACACACACACACACAGTTGCGCATGCGCACAAGCATATTCTCTCTGTGTGTCGGTCGGTGGCAACCAAGCTCACATTGAAGATGCTGTGCGTCTTGCCCTTCCATTTGAAGCCCACGACGCCGCGAGTGCTCATGACGACTTGCGGCTTCAAGTTGGTGGCGCCCCGAAGGTGGCGTGGGCCCATCGAGGGAAGCAAGCCGACGCGAGGATCGTTCGTGACGAGTAAGGCATCTATCTGTCTGCACCGGCAGCAGCAGAGCGGCTGCCGAGAGATGAAGCGACAGAACCAACGAGACCTTCATCGTGGAATGAGCGATGGAAAGCAATGGACGATCTTGTGTGATGCCAACGTAGTAAGAGGCTCGGGTCCTTCCCAGATAACAACAGATAAGAATGGGCGCCGACAGCTCCCTCCTCTCGGCTAAGCTCGCAGAAGAATGGACCGCCATTTCGCGGTGCAAACCGGAAGAAGCGAACTGAAGTGAATTGACTGATGGTCCGTCAGCACGAACAACCCTTATCCATGATATGGTCTCTCTCTCGCATTCAATTCATCCACACCCGCTCCACAAGACTCCATCACACTCACCCAGGGATCCCTCCCTCCCTCCCCGCCCTGCCGCCGATAAGGCCACGCACAGACAGACAGACAGACAGACAGACACTCCTCAATTCAACAGTCCCACTCACAGGCAGGCAGGCAGACAGGCAGACAGCCATCTTCAAACAGACAGAGAAGCCACGCACACGCCACAACACAACCCGGCGGCCACGGCTGTCCGCCACACCACATGCACCGCACCGCCCATTATCCATCCATCCACCCATCCCATCCTCCCGTCGATCTATCCATCTATCCATCGACTGATTGATTCCCCTAGCTCCGTCTGTCCGTCAGTCAGTGAGTCAGTTGCCGAGGTCCCTGTCGACCTCCCTCTCCAGGTCTCGCTCCTCGTCACGGTAGCTGCCGCGGCGGCGGTCCCCTCTGTCGTCGTACCTGTCCCGCTCGTCGTATCGGTCATAGTCACCGTTGCGCACGTCCCGCGTCTCGCGCTCCCTGTCGCGGTCGCGGTCGTCATAGTAGCGCTCCTCGTAACGGTCCTTCTCGCGCATGTAATCTGACCACAACACACCATGACACACCACAACACACCACACACATGCAGGTGTTTGCTGAAAAGAGATCTCTCTGTCTGTCTGTCTGTCTGTCTGTGGTGCTTCTCTTCACTTCGCCCTGTACAGACCATCTCTGTTGTAGTCGTCTCGCGGGTCTCGGTCGCGCTCTCGCGAGCGGCTGCGGTCACGGTAGCTGCGGCCACTACCGCCACCACCACTCCCGCCACCGAACCTGCAAGCACACACACACACACACACACCACACACACCAACACATAGCCACAACGGATGGATGGATCGGTGGATGGATGTGAGTGCTCACCTGCCCGAATCCCGGCCGCCGCCACCACTGCCACCGCCCCCGCCGCCGCTGCCCTTACGCCCCCTGAATGCAGACATGCATGGGTTGACACGAGCCCGTCATTCAATGGCGAAGGGAGCTTTCTTTGTTTCTTGTCAAAGCTTTGTGTGTGATGATGTGATGTGGTGGCGCTGCGTACACTTCGTATTGGCCGCGATCCTCCTCAATCTCGACCTCGCGCTCGTACAGCTTCCTGCACACACGCGCACACACACACATATGCCACACACGAGGGATAAACGACATTGGTGCACCTGTCTGTTCTGTCTGCCTGTGCTGTGCCCATTGGGCTAGGTCAGGTCAGCTTAGGTTGCTCTGCTCACTTTCCGTTGAGCTCCTTGATGGCGGCCTGCATGTCGCGGAAGGTGAAGTACTCGATCACTCTGACACACACACACGCACGACAGCTCGGGTCTGACAATGAGTGCGTGTGTGTGTGTATGGCTTGTTTGTCTTACCCGACTTTTCGCCCGTCACGGGTGAAGACGTTGGCGTAGTTGACGTCAGCCACTGCACACACGCAGTGCAGTGTGTCGGTGTGCCTGCCTGCCTGCCTGCCTGTGTGTGGGCAGGGGTGGTGTGTTTGTCACCGTTGCGTCCGAAATCCTTGAGGTCTTGCCACGACACACGCTCGTCCAGTCCCTCGACAATCTGAACACAACAAGACTCACATCGATCCACCCACCCTTCCTTTCTCGTCTGTCTGTCTGTCTGTCTCTGGAGTGTGGTTCACTCGAGAGACGCAGAAACCACGTGCACGTACCACTCTCCAGTCGGTGCGTCCGTCGTATCCCGTGGGCGCCGGCACCTGTGACTTGGGCGGCGGCGGCACGATCTGATCCACGGGAGGGCCGCTGACACTCAAATACCCAACGCATTGGGGGGAACCACAGACAGCAGCAGAATGTGGGTGGCTCAATCAACGGGCTGCGTGGTTTGTGCATGCCGGCCTACCGGTTGCGAGGCGGCCCGAGGTCTCGATTGCGACCCATGCCGTGAGGGCGGACGGAGATCTGAGCACATCACATGCAGCGCAGCGCAACAACGTGAGGGCGGACCATACCGGACCACACACGCGTGCGTGCATTCACTACGGGACGGTGTTGCTCTGGTCTGATGTCCTCACCCGTCCGCCTAGGAATTCGATCCCGTCCATGTCCTTCATGGCGTCCTCGGCGTCGCGCAGATGCTGATACTCGACAAACGCAAACCTGTCGAGTCGATGACCGACACGGTCACGACAACGAACGCACAACAGACGACAACACAAGACGCATGAGTGAGTGAGTTGGGTGTGGGCCTTGAGTGAGTCTCGCCCGCCTCGGCTCACCTGCCCCTGGGCTGCACTTCGACAATGCGGCCGTACTTGCGGAACCCGCGGCGGATCTCATCCTCAGTCGCATCCCTGACACACACACACACACACACACAGAGAGAGAGAGAGAGGAGAGAGACACACATAAGAGGTGTGACTGGCAGATGCTCCGATATATGCTGTGTGATTGATGCGACAAAGCCCCTACTTCCGGCCTATCGACCGCCACCACCACCACAAGGCCACGCATGCATTCCCATCATATAATCCAATGCCCAAAAACCGCTAATGTCCCATTATCATCCACATCCACATCCACAGTGTGTTGTGCAGCCACAAAGCCAAGCCAAGCCAGCCACAACAGAAGCCAGAAGAAAGAAGAAGCGTCCACAGCCCAGACTACGGCAGCTCGCTCTCTCGCCTCGCTCCATTGCGCCAGAAGCAAGCGACCACAGCCTAAGAGCCCTCTCTCCCGAGTGAATGGCCAGCCAAGCCACATACGAATGAGTCTCCTCGTGAAAAGCCTCATTGGCACCCCGAGAGAGTCTCCTGTCCTCTGGTCTCCCCAGATCAGGTAGCGTCTCTGGCTGCATCTCATCTGCCTGTCTGTGTCGCTTACGAGGGCAAGCCGCCGATGTACACCTTGTCTGTTGGCAACAACAGAGCCAAGCGGGCACAGCAAAGCAACACCACATCAGAGAGAGCACATGGTGAGTGAGGTGAGTGAATCTGCAGGAAGTCGCTTCTACTGCTCTCCATCTTACAGGGGTTGGCCTCCCGGTCGCCCCGCGACATCCTTTCCAGCTTCCCCGGCTTCCTTCCCTCTCCCTCGTGCCGCGAGCTTTTCGCCGATCGACGGCAGACAAAAAAAGAGCCGAAAATTGCTGTGTGCAAGTGTGGTAGAGGCCTTCCCAGACACATTGCCGCAGCTGTCAGTTCCAGCGGCTGTCTTGTTTCGGACAATCGCCTCGTTTCGACGTTTTGTTGCTGTTAGAGGAGCTGGGAGCACTGCAGGGGCGACGCGAGGCTGCTGACCGGTGCTCACTGGCTCTCTTCGAACCATCGGAACGCCTCAAGTGACACTCATCTACAGTGAGAAGGCAACACACTTTATGCCGCCGGCCGCCATTCATTGCCTGGCTGCTGTTGTGTATGCCTTTCGCCAGGTTCACAGGCGCGCCACGCCATGGATCCATACGAGGAGGAAATCTACATTGCTGATGACACAGCAGCGCCGCCCCCTCCGCCGCATCAGGCCTACCTACCAGCCATTCAGGAAGAGCCCGCGACGGTCGCCCGTCTGCGGAGCCAGCTGCACCGCACCATCGAGGAGAGGGGCATCGCGCAGTCGCTCAAGGCCCACCTGAGGCACCAGCTCATCACCACGCTGCGGGGCGGTGAGGGCGGTGGTCCAGTAGTGAGTGAGGCGCTGGGTCTGGAGGAGCGGGTTCTGGGCAGTTTGGTGGTGGACTACCTGAAGGTCAAGGGCAAAATGTACTCGCTCTCTGTCGTCGTGCCGGACCTCGGTGGGGCGCTGGATGGATGGATGGATGGATGGATGGAGCGCATCTGTCTGTGTCTGTCAGGCCTCAACCCGACGGACGTGCTATCTCGAAAGGACGTCGCCACCTCCCTCCACATCCCCCCCGGCCACCCCTTCACACACACATCAACATCTGCCCAGCCCGCCCCCATGCTGACAGACCTCGTTGGCCTGCTGCAGTCGGCCCTCAGACCCCCAAAGACAGCCGAGTGTTTCGTGCAGACTGAGGATGACGGCCCCGGGGAGGATGTGGATGCCAAGCTGTGTCGGCTGGAGGTGTCGCATCGGCTTGCGCTGGGCGACGTGAGGGAGGTGGACAGGGTGGGGGTGGAGGAGCGCATGATCAGGTTCCAGAGGGAATGTGAGAACAGGTCCGTCTGTGGTGCGTGTTACACACACCGCCCATTCACCTCTCTCCCTCTCTCCCTCTTGGTGGTTGTGGTTGTGGTTGTGTAGGTATCGTGAGGAGTTGTCAGCTGAGGTGTCGCGCATCCGTCAGCTGGAGATGAGCCAGGTGCGGCTGGAGGAGAACAAGCGCTGCAGGGAGGAGATGAACCAGTACAAGGCACAGCTTGACAGCCTACACAAGTACGCCATTGCAGTGAGCTGGAATGTGGCTGCGCAACAGACGCGTGCACTCTGTCCGTCTGTGTGTGTGCAGGGAGCGTGTTGAGCGTCTGCGTGTGAAGGAGCAGCGGGCGATAGAGCGGCTGCAGCAGAAGGAAAAGGACATCGAACACAAAGCCTACCAAGCAAGGTGACCTAGCCAACCACACGCAATCTACACAGCTAGCTATAGGTAGCTGTGTGTCAGCTCACTCCTTTTCTCTCTCTCTCTCTCTCTCTGTGTGTGTCTGTCTGTCTGTCTGTTACTCTCAACATGTACACCAGGCAGGATGTGATCAAGCAGCTGGAAGACATCTGGAAGAAGCGCCAGGAGACCGATCGCACTATACAGCTAGAGAGACACGCACTCCAGACAAAGCAACAGGTACACACACACACACACACACACGACAGACACCCCACTCATGTGTGTCTCTGTGGTTATCATCAGGCGTACGAGGGTCGCGAGATGCGCCTCCGTGACCGTGAGGAGAACTTCAGGGCCGAGAAAGACAAACGGTCGGCACCCGGAGTGTGGTGCCATCCACACGATTGATTACATGACACGTATGTCTGCCTGGTGTGTGTGTGTGCGTGTGTGTGTGTGTGTGTGTCTGTGTGCAGTGAGCGTGACTTGCAGGAGCGCATGCGTGCCTTCGAGCGGGAGGTGGAGGGCCGCTATGAGGAGGACAGGAGGAACCTCCACAGAGTGAGAGAGGGACACAACCAGGGAGGGACGCAGGAAGGCAGACGCGTCTGTGTGTCATTCATTGGTCGCAGGACCAGATGTCACTTGAGAAGGAGGCCGCCCTCGTGCAGCAGGAGAAGGAGCGCATCCAGGAGCTGCACCAACGGGTAGCCAACCACTTAACGACTGAACGCCGAGTGAATATGTGGTCGGTGTGTCAGCTTGAGGACGCCCAGGGTGACGCCAAGATGAAATCGCACCGACTTGCAGAGCTGGACACCAAACACAACGACCTGCGAAGAGAGGTATGTAGGTGATGACGCGACAGCCACCGCCCCCCGACCCCACCCATCGCCTGTCGTGTGTGCAGGTGGCCGACTTGCGTGAGCAGCTGCGCCTGGCCTACGCCGGCGCATCCAGAGACCAGCAGGTCAGCCCCCCGCACCACATTCACTCCTCCATCCACTTAGTTCATCGGGTGCATCGGTCGGTCGGTCGGTCTGTCAGGCCTACCGTGCGCTAGAGGGAGAGGTGTTGGCGCTGAAGCGTGAGCGTCAGTCGCTGGCCGACACGAGCACCGACGCCAAGGCGCAGTACATGACGCAGCTGCACGAGTACCAGCGGATGGCCCAGGAATACAAAGACCAATACGCCGTAAGTTAGCGAAGACAGACAGACAACACACAAAGAAGCTAAGCAGCCAAGGAAGGTGGCGCACGATGGATGGATGGACGGATGTGTGTGTGTGCGTGGAAGGATGTGCGCGAGGCGCTACGTCGGAGTGAGGAGGAGGCCCTGGCCCTCAAGCAGCAGGTCGCCACCTACGTGCAGCCGCAGACACACAACGATCTGAAAGTAAGCACACAGCATAGCACCACAGGGGTCCGCCAAACAGGCCAAACACTGCTTTGCGCCCCTCTCAGGCCGAATGGGATCATGCGCGAAGCGAGAACGAGACTCTGCGGGTCAGTTCCGGCAGCTAATGCGACCACCCGGTATATGTGTGTGTGTGTGTTCTGGTCTTTGTGTGCAGAGTCTGTTGAGGGAGAGCCGAGACCGCGAGCAGCAGCACCGAGAGGAGCTCGAGCGTCTGCAGAAGAAACACACTGAGACGCTGCAGGACTTCCAGCAAACCATCGAGCGATACAGGGTGGGTGGGTGAGATGGGATGAGAGAGATGCGCTCACCGCAGTTCCCTTCCTCACGGCATACACGCCTCTCTCTCTTCACCTGTGTCTGTGTTGTGCCTCTAGAGTGAGCACCCCCTCCCCCCTCCCGCACCCCAGCTCCCCTCCATGCAGTCGCGCATTCGGCACACGGCGACCCTGCAGTCGCAGCTCGAGCTACTCAAGGACACCCTCAACCTCGAGACGTCCACAGACCATGACGAAGACCCCGTGGCTGACGTCACGGCGTCCCCCATCGCCTCGCGCGTCGCCCGAGTCGATCTGGAGGCCGACACAGCTCGCCTTCAGGGCAGCGTCGAGCGGTTCCTGGCCACGAGAGACGAGCTGCAGCAGGGGGAGGACTTGTGGATCGCACCACCACCCGCCACGTATGAGGTGGTGCCTTACTCGGCCACTGCCCCATGCGCCCTTCGCACCAGCACCATGCCCAAGACACGCCACCCACCGGTCGCATCGCTGGCGCCGGTGGCCGTCACGTCCTCTCCCCTCTCGCCACCTGTCCGTCGAGAGGCCCCGACGGCTGCCGTGCCGCCACCGGAGAGGGCAGATGAGGAGAAGGACGAGAAATGGGCTGCGCGATCGACGAGCACCGAGGGACTCAAGGAGGGGCAAGACAAACAGCGGCAGCAGCAACCGGAGGAGGCCGCCGCACCGACAGACAGAGAAGACGTGCCGGCGGAGAGGCCAGATGTGAGCAAGCTGAGGGCGGCCGACACAAAGGCAGCTGTGCCAGACCGTCAGGGCATCTCCCCCGTCCCCCGCCCGCACGACACACTCCCGCCCCTGCCTGCATCCACCCTGCCTGAGTCGATTGTGCTGCCCTTCACACACGCCAGTGCCGCCATCCGTGCGGACATGGCGGAGAATGCCCCTGATGGCGCGGCGTCCGTCGACTCGTCCCCCATAGCGGCGGCAGACCGGGCGGTGGTCGACCGCCAGATCGACACTTTCATGCAGATGGAGGCCCACCAGAGGGAAGAGGCGCATGACAGGGGTACGGAACAGCCCGCCGCAGAGGACGACGCCACGCCCGTCTCGGCCGCGTCGGCAGCGCCCCTTCCCCCAGTCGTCACGCCTGCCGGCCGGCTGCCGCCCCTGCTGCAGCAGCACCCCGACCAGCACAAGCGGCCCTCACTGGCGGGGGAGTCGCCGTCCATCTCGAGTCTCGACGCATTGTTGCCGAGTGGCGGCTCACCAGCCACAGCGGCAGACACCACGAAGGACACCCGCAAATGGCTGTTGGAGAGCCACGACAGCCCTGCTACGGCTGCTGCTGGTGGGGACGGTGGGCGTGAGGCCGCTGCGCCTTCGGCCACTGCCGTGGTTGAGCGTGTGCGTGACGATGAGGGTGCAGGAGAGCTGGGGGCCAGTGCTGAGGAGAAGGCGCGAGTTGGGGAGAGTGACAGCCTAGCCGCGCGGCTGGACGAGCACATCAGGCGAGCGCGAGCGCAGAGGTGAGTGGGGTGGGTGGCCGAGATGGATGTCTCATGATGCGCGACCGGTCGCCCAGTTTTTGCGTGTGTGTTTTGTGTGTGTGTTTGTTGCAGGGCGGTCTCACCCACAAGACCTCCCACCGGCCCCGAGCAGCCTGACACACTCCCGCCAGCTGACCACCCTCAGCAGCAGCAGCAGCAGGAGCCGCCAGCCGTCCGGGGTGCAGGCTCGTTCGACAGCTGGGCAGTGGGTGCGGCTCGCAGCGGTGGGGTCATGTCGTTTGGGGGGATTGCTGGCGGTGGTGTTGGGGTTGATGAAGAGGAGGAGGAGATTATGGAGGAGATAGAGGAAGACCTGAGTGTCTTCAATGGTATGTGTGCTAGCGGAGAGGGGGACGGTCAATAGGCGTTCGTGTGGTGTGGTGTGTCGTTGTGTGATGTGTGTGCAGGTGAGGACGAGAAGGATGAGCCGGCGTGGTGATGCCGCCTACTGTTGCATTTGGTGCGAGCGTGTGTGCAGCAGACGGACGCCATTGACGGATGTTGGGGTCGGGCGTTGTCACAGTGCCGTGATGCATCACACTGTGCAGCTCATAGCACATCCCTGTCTGTCTGTCTGTCTGTCCTGGCTAGCTAGATCTCCCTTATCTCGACCAGCTAAGCTACCTACCTGTGCAGTGCAAGTCCGGTCATCACACGACAGACACGCAACGTGAGTGACCCTGGCCGGTGGGAGAAAGGCCCAGGGATATATCGGCGCGTACGTAACGTTGTGTGTATGTATCAATCACATGAGCACCGGAGCTTCCACAGCTGACTGAGTGATGATCTGTGCGTGTCCGGAGAGGTGGACGCAAGCCAAAAACAAAAAACTGATAGAGGAAGAGGATCGAAGAGCGCCGAGCCTCCATCCAAGAGAACGTTGAGGCGGTTGCCCCTTCCGCCCCCCGGCGCGGCCCCAGTTCGTCCCGAGATCGCAGCGAGAACACCTGTGAGATGCATAGCTAGGATGAGCTACTCAGGCGGCGGCTATCATGGAAGCTACCCTGTGTCGGGCTACTACCACCACAGCCTCCACCATGCCCAGGAGAAGTCCAAGCTCTCGCAGAAGTGAGTCAATCAGCGGGCAAACACGCACTACACGCACCAGAATGAAGGACACGGATGCATGGAAGCGGAGAGCGCATGGACAGGGACGGCCTTTGTGCTTCTGCGTGTCTTCAGGTGTTGGAAAACGAAATTCTGTAAGGTGAGACGGCCCAACAGATGGGGCCGCAAGGAGGAGCCGCCGTGGTGAATTGCTCCTTTCTTTGGTTGGTCAGTTTTTTATGGAGGGGCGCTGCAACCGGGAGAACTGCACATATGCCCACAGTTGCGAGGAAATGAGAGTCATGCCAAACCTGCGAAAGGTGAGTGCCTGGCAGGCCCCTTGTGTGTCTGTCTATTCTATGCACTTACTCACTCTGTCGTCTGTGTGTCTCTGCCGGCCTCTTGCAGACCAAGTTGTGCGGTCAGTGGCTGCGCGGCAAGTGCAATGATCCCCTTTGCAAGTTTGCCCACGGGGAGTGGGAGCTCAACCCCAATCCACTCTCCGGACCACCCGCCGGGCCAGAACAACAACCAAACGACCAGCAGCAGCAGCAACAGCAGCAGCATCACTCCATCCCCCCCGCACCCTCACGGCCCCCGCCCCCGCCGCCACGCATCGTCACTGCCGCGGACTACCAGCACCAACAGCAGCAGCAGCAGCAGCAGGAGGGCATGGAAGCTTCTCATGCTCAGTACCAGGCTGGATGGCGGCAGAGATTGGGGGGCGGGATGGATGACCTTGGCCGCCACCAGCAGCCGCCGCATTATCATATGATGGAGAGAGATTGGGAGCAGACACACATCAAGAGGGCGCGGGGGGGCGATGTGACGCCGATGGGCTTGAGTAGTGTGATGGAGCGAGGCGGGGTCCACCATGCTATAGGGATGGGCGGTGGGGATGTGGGTGTGGGTGTGGATGTGGGTGTGGGTAAGGGTATGGGTGTTGTCGGGTCGCCGCACCCACGTGAGGTGTCGTACTATGCGGAGCTTCAGGACGCGTGGCAGGATGCAGGCCGCCCGTATGCGGCCTATGGCGAGCAAGACAAAGGCGTGCAGTGCGAATGAGAGAACGAGAGAGTGAGGGAGTGAGTGATTGGGTGGGAGAGAGAGAGAGTGGGGAGGCCTGCAAGGCAATTAATTCATGGACAGTGAGTGTAGTGTGTTGGTTAGTTGGTTAGGGGCTGGCTGGCTGGGGCTTTCAAATCCTGTGCTTTTCACTCATTTCCTGCCTGCCTGCACGTGTGTGTGTGTGTTGTTTTGGGCTTGGTGAGGGGGCTAAGGAGTTTCCATGAGTGTGGGTGTGGGTGTGGGTGTGTTGGTATCCTAACAGTTCCAGCAGCAAACTAAATGGTCATTGATCTGAGATCATCTGTCTATGTCTCCCTCTCTCTCACAGATGCACACACACGCACACACATGCCGTCCGTCCACTCTCATGGGAAACCCGGCAGGCAGCACAGAAAATGCACACGCGCAGCCATACAGACAGCCACACACCACACAGACACACAGAGAGACCCATATATACCCATCAACCAGCCACCGCTACCCAGGGACGACGACAAATGTATCTACGTAACGTGACGGTCACCCCCTCCCCCCCATGAGCCCCGTAGGCAGCCCCCCGGCCACCAGCCGCCCCAAATTCAATAATGGCCCGTCAGCTGCCTGGCTCAACGCCGCTGTAGTGGCCGTCATCACGCCCCCTCCGCTACGCCTTCTCCTCTTCGCCGCCATGGCCGCCTCAGCCGCCTGCTGCCACTTGCTGGCCATCCTGTTGTTCTCCTTTTCCTTCTTGGCCATTGCCATTGGCCCGGGAGCCTTGGCCTTCTGCTTGCCTGGTCCCTGCTGCTGCTGCTGCTGCTGCTTCTGCTTCTGGTGGGGAGGTTTGTTCTTCGGTTTGTTCGGTGGTGTCTTGGTCTTGGTCTTGGTCTTGTTGCTCCCTCCCAGGCTGGGGGCGTCCTGTTGCGGCTCCTTCTTGGCTTGCTGAAAGACGAAGGGGGCGGGGGTATCGGACAGAATGTCGACGGCCGACCGGGGGCCCACAGCGGGCTGTGGTGGTGTGGAGGAGGACCCCAACGACCCCCAGCTCCTCTGTCGCTGGTCCTCCTCGGCCTTGGCCTTGGGCAGAGAGAAAAAGACGTCGCTGCTGTGGTCGCTGTTGGTGTCCTCTTGGCTGCCTGAAGCCATCGCGGCCAGCTGCAGCGGCGGGAAAGCGAGGTCCTCGCCGTCACCCTGCACCTTGACGGCCGGCGAGAGGCTGTCGACGGGGTGGCACTCCGTCGCTGTTTGGGTCTTCTTGATGAAGCCATCCATGCAGGCGCACTCGGCTCTTTCCCAGAGGAACGCCCCCGCCACTTGGCAGATGGCGAACGCGCCGCAGGGGCCGTTGGATACACACGGGCCAGACGAGGGGAGGCCTGCAGATACGCAGATACGGACGGGGAGACATGACATGGTCATTCTTTGTGTGTGGGGGCTGTGTGGCCGAGGGTACGGTAGGTACCTATCGGTGAGCATGTTCGCTCCTCGGCCACCCATGCGCTCTGACTCGGGCACTGATGGACGGGACAGGACAACACACACGCATTGAGAGTGGCTTGGTAGGTGGTGTGCGACTCCACCTGGCATCTGAATCCTCCCTGTGTGTTGATGCAGGGCAGCCCCGCCGGACAGCTGGTCTCTCTCTCGTCGTCGGCCCCCAGTCGTCTGTGCCACATGTTGGGGTCACCTGCATCCCCCTCTATGCTGCACTCGTCAATGTCTACACACACCCATCACATAAAGATATCAATCAGGTAATTAATGAGACCTGGATAGATGGATGGACGGATTGATGGATGGCTCACCTCTGCATTTCCCCTGGCCGTCCTTCTCGTACCCCTCCTGGCACACACACTCATACGCGCCAGCCGTGTTCCGACACACAGAGGGGGACGGGGGGCCGTCGGCTGACTCTGAGGACGACCCACAGAGCAGCTTCTCTTCGGCCTCGGCATCGGCGCATTCGTCGATGTCGGCACACGCGAAGCCGCTGCCTCGGTAGCCTTGGGCACACATGCACTTGGGGCCATTCCTGGCGCGTCAGGCAACACAACACACGGCGGCCGGCACTGTTGTTGCCCTGATTCCTTGTGCTTGTGGCTGTGCTGTCGGGTGGCTTACTCTGTTTCCCAGCAGGTTGCGAATTTGCTGCAGGGGTTCTTGCTGGCGCAATCTGCACACACAAGGAGAGCGGACGACGGGCATGGCATTTGTGGAGATTGCGCATGACTGGCTTACCGAGAGATGTCAGGTCTTTAGGCAATGGCTTGCCGGCCTGAAGTGAAGACGCAGAGAGACAGAGAGAGAGTGAGACATCTCAGATGAGATGGCTTGTGCCTACTTCCAGAGCTGCCAGCGCATTGACCGTCCCTGACGTCCTCACGATGCCTGCAAACCACTCAAACACACACCCATGCACACTCACCTTTTGCCCACGGCGCGGGTGGGGTGGGTCATCCCCTCTCTCACCGACCGATGAGTGCGGGCACTTTGGTGGTGGTCTGTATGACTCTGTCGATGACCTCCTGGCTGCCGAGCATCGGCTCGCGCCCCCAGACGAGGGCCACCACCCCACTCACATACGGCACCGCACAGCTGGTGCCGTCCTGCCAACGATACCCGCCGTCCAGCCACGTCGAGTAGATGCGCTCACCTACACACACACACAGAGAGAGATCCGATGATGGATGCGGGATTCTGTGTATGTGTGTGTGTATGTGTGGGTATGGGTATGGGTGTACCAGGAGCAGCGAGGTGGACGGACGAGTGTCCCCAGTTGGAGTTGGGCAGCAGCTTGCCCGTCTGTGTCATGGCCGCCACCGACAGGATGTTGTCCACGGGGTACGACGCAGGGTACGTCGGAACACTGACACAACCACCAGCCAGCCATAGACACACCACACACACGGGTGAGTGGTGGCTGGGGCGTCAGCTGGCAGGCAGGGCAGGGCAGGTGGGCCTACACGTCATTGTCTGAGTTGTAGTTGCCGGCGGCAGCAATGAAGACCATGTCGTTCTGACGGGCGCGGTTCAACGCCACCTCTAATGCGGGGTAGCGGGTCCTGCAGTGAGTGCAGTAGAGCAGAGCCACAGGTGCGTATGTGGTGTTGTGGGTGGTGGGTGGTGTGCTCACTCCACTCACCCCTGGCCTCCCCAGGAGTTGTTGGTGATCTTGGCGCCGTGAAGGATGGCGTAGTTGAGGGCCTTGATGGTCCAGGATATCGCGCCGTTGATGCTGCCAGATAGAGAGACAGAGAGACAGAGCGATATATAGATATAGATGTGATCGATGTTTCTCTGCCCGCTTCGCCTCTGTCACGTATGTCACTCACTCTTTGTCAAGGACCTTCACAGCCATGATCTGACACACGATGAAGCCATCCATCCATCCATCCATCCATCCATGTGTGTGTGTGTGTGTCCTGTCGTCCCTTCCCAGCCCACCTTGCATCGCCAGCACACCCCGACCACGCCCCGCCTGTTGTTGGGGATGGCCGCAATGACGCCCGCCGTGTGAGTGCCGTGCCCATTGTCGTCATACGGCCGCCCGGTGTTGCCCACGAAGTCGTAACCGTGACAGTCATCCTAAACGACACACACAGAGGAGTGTGTGCACCGCCTGGCCACTGGCATCAGCATGAGCATGGCGGTGCGTGGTTACGATGAATCCGTTATGGTCATCATCGATGCCCCTCTTGCCATTGCACTCGGCCTCGTTGCGCCACATGTTGTCGGCCAAGTCGAGATGATCATACTGCACGCCGCTGCAAACAAGGGAGGCATGGTCCGCCAATTGGTCGAGTACCCGCCCGCCCGCCCGCCCGCCCAGCCAGCCACTTACCTGTCGAGGACAGCGACGATCTGTTTGTTGGTGTCGTAGGTGTACATGTCATCTTCCGAGGCCTGGGGGACACCTGTCCATATCGACCACGCCTCTGAGCACACACGGGCACACGGACACAAACACTCGCAGCATTCATTTCATCTCCGTCACCACCGCACTTTGCCCACTCACCCGGCGTCTTGAGGCCGACCCCCCGTGAGTCCATGTGCGCCCACTGAGCATCAGCAGGACACACACAACCATTCGCACAAACCATACCATGATGTGTGTGCCTTGTTGGTTGGCGCACACACCCACCTGTTTCAGCACATCCGGGTCGTTGGGGAGGTCGGCCGTCGCCAAGCTGGCCGACAGCTCAGTCCTCTTCTCCCACTCTCCCTCCACCCTCCCGATGCTCTCCTCACTCTGCCCCTCCGTCTCTGCCTGCTCCTTCCAACCCCCGTCCATGGCCAAAACCTCGTCATGACTCGCACTCTCAACCAGGGGGTCGGCCCTCAGCTTGGCCAGCAGTCGGTCCAAAGGCAAAGGGAAGGGCCCCGGTCGGTCGTCCTCCGGGGCGGGGGTGGGGAACGTCAAGACCTCCATGTTGAGCGCAGAGAGATAGTCCGACTCGATGTTGGCGTCCTCACCGTCTCCCTCCTGTCGCAGAAGGCTTTTCAACGGCAGCGTCAGCCTGTCCAGCAGCTCCCCGGGCGGAAGCAGGGCGCCCAATGCGCGAGAGGGGGGTACGTCCGCATCCCCGCCCTCGTCTGGCGATTGAGATAGAGCGGACGGAAGAATGGTCGACGAAAACCGCTGCCAGAATGCCCGCCTCGCCGCCCGCCGATCCTCTGCCCCAAGCCGCCTTCTCTCCCCCTTGCCGTCATCGTCCTTGAACGCCAATATAATGGTGTTCTCTTCCTTTCTCCCCCGCCCACGTGTTGGTGCCGGAGCGGCCTCGACGGCCGTGAGCGGCAGAGCCATCTGGATGACGACAAAGGGAAGCGACAGCACTTTATCCATCGCGGCGGCAATGGGCAGCAGGACGTCGAGCACACGAGGGCCGGCGTGCAGAACCCCTCCCAGACCCTCGTAGCCGTGAGTGTAACCTGCTGCGGAGGATAGCCCTCTCCCTCTCCCCTCGCTGATCATAAAGTCGGCTGAGAGAGCGTGGGCGATGCGGCTGCCCTCCAGGACCATGCATAGGCTCAGCGTCGCCCATCCCCACATGAGCCACCGGCGGATGAACCGCCGTCGTCGCTTTCGAGGCTGGGCGGAGTCGCTGTCTGATGAGGCGTGCGCTGAGGGGCACGGCTCAGGGGGCTGCCTCGCTTCCCTCATGTATGCCGCCAAAAACGCCGAAAAACATTCCGTTTACATTTACACCTTCACTTGTACGAAGCCGTTTTCTGCCGTTTGATTCCCTCGAACCTCTTTCTTCTGCGACGAAGCCGCCCATTCTGGAGTTTGGGGTTTTGCCGGCGTCTTGTCATTGATGTGGAAGAGAGTGGCCCTCCAAGAGCAGCTGATCAAGAAGTTGCTTCGCGAGAGGGAGGAACTGGGCAGGGAGGCCAGCCGATACAAGGTACGCCACGGTCCCCGTGCCGACAAGGGAGACTCTCTCTATCTCACCTCTATCTCTCTGTTTGCTCCGTGTGTGATCTGTGTGTTCCCTGCCAGGCTGAGTGTGAGTACTGGCGCAGGAGGGCATATAGAGAGTCGGAGCAACGCTCGGGCGATGGCGAGGACAGCGGCAGACAGTCGGAGGGCCCCGCTGCTGCGCGAGGATAGACAGATAGCTGAACAGACCCCTCCATGGCCAGCCCACGACTTGAGGGGAGCTGGGGTGTGACGAAGTTGTGACCAGCAGCCTGGCGAGGGCTGGCAAGTGCTTCATGAGCACACCTTCTTTTTGGTCAAGATGTGCGTGTTGCGTGTCGTTCGTGTGCCTAGAGGTATGGTGCGTGTGCGTGTGTGTCCGTACTCTGTCTGCACTGGCCGCCTAGTCCGTCTATCGCCCCGGGGGAGGGGAGGGGAGGGGGCGTGAGTGTATCCTCTCTTTATTTCTCTGTGTATGCCACATGTGCCGGCCGGGAGAGAGAGAAAGAATTGCCCGGCAGAGTGTCTGTAGTTCGTGCGTGTGTGTGTTTAGTGTGTTGGGTGAGATCAAGATTGAGTGAGAGAATGAAGTGTCTTGGGGGCTCTTCGGGGTAGTATATGTATGGATGGGCGAGGTGGTAAGGTGAGAGAACTTTTTCAGACTCGGAACCGAGACCAGCAGCTGCTGCATGGCATGGATACATGGATACAGACAGACAGACAGACATGGGTCATTGAAGGTTGTTATTCACGGAGGGGACGGGACGTACACACTCCCTTAATTGGTCTGAGCACATCAGACAGACACAGACAACCGTGCCGACATAGGTGAAGATGTGTGATCCCCTCTGAGCTGTGTGTGCCATCGGGGGATGACGACGGCAAGACAGACCGCGCCGCCAGCCTCGAGATCGACAACCCACGCCTCACACACAGCGCCGAGGAGCGGCAACAACACGTTAGCATTCTGATCCATTTGCGTTTTCACGCCGGCCTTTGTGTTGCGTGCGCCATGGTGGCTGGAACTGCCTGACGCGATGCCGAAGGCAGCTCCCGGCAACATGGCGCCGACTCTACAAAGGCCCGGCCACCAAACGCAGCAAGAGACGATCACCCAATCCCGCCTTCTCTGTGCCCCTTCTGCTGTTCTCATCGCACGATCCCCATTCTCGCTCCTCACCCACCCTCCCTCTTTCCGTCACTTACTCAGTCAGTCCCTGTACCGCCTCCCCTCCCTGCCCCCCGACTCCTCCCTCTCACGATAGCCCCGCCTCGACCGATCTCGATCTCTGTCCCTCTCCCGGTCCCTCTCTCGGCTGTCGTCCCTCCGCCGCGATTTCCTCCCCCGGGGTGAGTCGTACCGGTCTCGCTCTCGGTCTCTGTCGCGGTCTCGGGCTCTATCTCTGTCGCGGTCTCTGTCTCTGTCCCTGCTTCTGCTGCGCCACCTGTGGTCGTTGGCCGAGGATGCGGAGCGGTCCTTGGAAGAGCGGTCCTTGGACCAGCCACGGTCGGCGTCAGGGGGGGGGGAGGCGGTGGGGGCCCACTCGGTCGGCGCGTCGTCGGCCAGCCACTTCTGAGGAACGAAACATGAACTGGGTGTGGACTTGGGTGTGGGTGTGGGCTTGTGGCTGACCTACCTTTATTTCTTTGGCTTTCTCGCGCATCTGGAGGAAGGCGATGTGGATCTTGCCCGACCGATGGTCGCTGGCACGCTTCTCGTCGCCTGCACACACACACACAGAGAGAGAGGAGTGAGCCGACACACACCCTGTGTGGCTGGCTGCCCGTGTCCCCTACCCTCTCTGTTGTTGGCGTTGAGGTATGCCCCGCAGACGTCGCACACCGTCATGCGCATCCTCTCCTGACTCCGGAGCGCCGCCACGTACTGCGCCTGGGCTGAGCCTGATTATTGCAAACCACACCAACACAGGCAAACATAGGCACACAGAAATGTCTTGGTTGTCGTGTGGCTCACTGACTTCCGTCGGCTGATGTCTTCATCTTGTGTACGGCTTTGTTGATGATGAGGTCCTTCTTCTGGGACTCGAGAACCGACACCTCCTGCATCGCCTTCATCGACCCGCCTACGTCACCCGACGCACCCAAATCCTCTGCCTGACACACCACAGACACACAGACACAGAGACACACACACACACACACTCCGCTACGCCGTGCTCTGTCTGTGTGTGTCTGCCTGACCTCTTTCATCCTAGCTTCGATGATGTTGTTGAGGCGCTTGACGTCCTCATCGCCCTCGGCCTCGCGCAGTCTGTTGTCGAAGTCGCGTTCGTCGTCCTCCACCCGCTGCTGGGCCTTGGCGATCTTGCGGTCACACTCGGCCAGCAGCTTGTCCAAGTCGGCCAGCAGATCCTCCTCGTAACCGTAGCGCTGCTTCCGCCGACGCGACTCGTACCTTTTGGGCACATTGCATCGGATGCATCAACAGGACCTAGGAATGTATGGGCTTAGCTTGCTCACTCGGCCTTAAGTGCATCGGAGTGGACCAAGCCGCAGTCGCCCATTGTCAGCCGCTGCCCACACACACACACGAAGGAAGGAAGCAGTGGTTCCGAGACGGGGCAAAGTGTGCAGATCTGGTCTGTTGCTTGGTACCATACCGTATGTCTGAGAAGGTCTTTTGGGCAGATGCCGCACAGGTAGTTCTTGCAGACGTCGTCATCGTCAAAGCGCTTCTTCTTCCCTCCCTGGCTATCGTCGACGATGGTGCCCATCAAGTCGGCCAGCTGCTTTCGCATCTCATCCATGGCTGCAACGCCGCCGCCGACACTGCCGCCGCAGCCGGGTACAGCCCAAACGTCTCAAGGAAGCACCCAGGGCCTGGCACGTGACTCTGGTGGACTACCTGAGCAGCATCGGATTCACACAGAGCAGCGTCGAGCCATGCATCTTCACACACGACGAGAGCGGCTTATGGGTGGTGGCTGTCGTGGACGACATGCTCTACTCACCTGCAGCACTCCTTTCGGCCTCACTTGCACATAGCAGAGCAGTCCATTCACAAGTCTGCACCACACGGAAGGCAACCGCTTCTCGTTCCGACAAGATCTCTCAGGAATAGCTTTCCTCACCTCCGTGTGCTTCGCCCTGCCGAGCGGAAAGTGGGAAAAGGGCAGCGGGTGAGCGATCAGGTATAAGCTCGCACAGATCTCCCTTCGGTTGCCTCAGGGCGTTGAGCCGTCAGAGGAGGTTGCCTGGTTGCTTGGCGTCATCTTGAGTAACTGAGATCCATCACAGGTTTCCCGCCCTGGTTGTCTGTCCGGGAGGCCTGGCCTGCATCAATGACATCGAAGCTGTCTGTGCTCATCTACGGCTGGTAAGCAGATGACACCTGCAGACCCTTGGCATCCCTGTCGATTGTCCCGCTGGCCATTCACTGACTCCTCTCTGCGTGCACGCTCTTTCTTTCATTCAGTTGCGGCGGTGTTGGCCGTCATTTGGTGTCGGCATTTCGCTTGAAAGGCTGGGCGGTCATCGGATGTGACCTCGCCAAATGTCAGTCAGTGGGCAGATGCACCGAGATGACGACAAACAGATGGACAGATGGACAGATGAGTGGATATGCTCATTCGCTGTCAGGCGAAGGCCCCGACACTTTCGTCCACATGGAGAGCGCCACTTTGATGGAGCAGGGCCAGCAGCTGCAGAAGGGCCTGCAGGTAGGCTAGCTTATGTGCCACGTAGGCAGGCAGGCAGGCGCCATTATGATATGATGCCTCCAACCAATCATCGTGTGTGCCTGTGGGCTGTGGCTGGCCGTTCTATGAAGGTGCAGGCGTACTTGGGCAACCGAGGGGTGCCGCTGGACGCCATCGTCTGTATGAGTGGGGGCTTTGCGATGGGGAACCTCAAGAGTGCAACGTTCCTCGGTGAGCGGGGTTGAAGCGGGACGACAAGAAGCCAACAAGGCATGGATGATGGTGTGTTCGTGTGCAGATGACGCGGCGAGGATGATCCATTCATCCGTTGGTCCATCGCTCGTCAGTGCCGTCATTGCACAACGACACCTCAAGGTGAACGAGAGCCGAGCTGGCCGACAGATGGGCAGCTTAGAACGACTCCTTTGTGAGGTGTGTGCAGCCCTTTGGCACCTTGTTTCTGCCTGGCGCTGCCGCGGCCCTCAACCCGACGCCGCAGACCATCTCGTATGGGGTCAGACCATTACCACTCACACACCCACACACCACTGACTGACCCATCGCGTGAAGCATTGATCGGTATGTGTGGCATGCAGGCGTCTAAGGCGCTCGTTCACCATCTGGTCAAGTCCCTCGCGTCAGAGGGCAGCGGGATGCCAGAAGGTATTTGGGCCTGGCAGGCCACGTCAATCAATCACTGATTGATTGGCATCCCTCTCCTCCTTCACCCACCAGGGTCGAAGACGGTCGGCATTCTCCCAACGATCATCGACACGGAGGCCAACAGGGTAGCTATGCCAGATGCCGACCAATCCACGTAAGCCTCGCACGCCACGCGCACAACGGTTGACGCGTGTGTGTGTGTCATGCCTCTCTGTCCTCTCCCTGGTATGGTAGGTGGACGAAGCTCGAGGACATTGCAGCTTTCATCTGCAGCGGTGCGGCGGACAACAGCGGCCTCACTAATGGCGGCCTCTATGCCTTCCACGGCAGCCAAGTCAGCCTGCAGGAGGGATGACCAGCCAGCCAATGGGAGGGAGAACAGGGCAGGGGAGGGCATTCACGAACCGACTGCCGCCATTGCTGCTCATTTTTCTGTCGTGGCGACACGTGTATACCGACGTGTGTGTGTATATGAGCTCAGACAGACGAGACAGGGTGAGAGACGGTCTGCTGTCATAGTATGACGGTTTTCCCTATTTCGCCGATGTGTAACTGTTGGCCATTGGTGTGCATAATCAGCGAACGTGTACGATGGAATGACATACATGAGACTGTATGTGTACTGATTTGTTTGTCCATGGTGTATGGGCCGGGTGGACGGACGGGCGGACTCATCCTTCATTGTAACGAATGGTTCATCCATCTTCGCACCAGCATACAAAGGCACGTAAGTGTACCACTCAGTCAATACCCAGCTGCAGACCAGACAACAAGTAAGAGTACCGGAAGTGGCCAGCAAGGCAGAGAAGCGAAGCAAATGAGCACATCGGCACACGAGATGTGGCCACGTCGATGAGGGCTGGACGTTGCAAGGCCGCCACCACTTGCCAACATGTATTCCTTCGGCCTCGCTGCGCCGCTGTGAGTATCTGTCTCACCCAATGACACGGATGTGAGAACACCAGCCACTCAGATATAAAATGGAGACAGCGATTAATACACACATCTGCACACAGTACGAGCGGAGCCCCCGTAGGAATCGGTATCGCCGATAAAGGCGAGCCTCCCCGAAGGGAAGTCAACACCGATAAAAGGCACGCACTCCCGAGGAATGACTTGCCACAGCCGGACAGACAGACAGACAGACGGACAGACAGCCAACAGACGCCAAGCCGTGTCTCTCACACAATCCGCACGAACGCATGAGTCGGTGAATCACGTACGACGGATATAAAATGTGAGCAGCGATTCGCAGCAGCCAATCGGTGCCTCTCTTGCCTCTCCCCTCCCCTCGCTCCTCTCTACATGGCATAAACCACAGCACAGTATCTCAGCCGTGCCGGTGTGCCCCGCGTCGATAGTACGTACTAACCACAGCTGCACGAGGTCTTGGCGGTGGTCATACCGTCACAGGGGAGGGTTCTCGATGGTGCCCGTTGGAAAGTGTCCTGTCAGCCAACACACACACACAACATACACACGTGGCCAAGGTCTCTCCCTCTCTGCCTTCTACCATGCACACAGGCGTATGTACCTGTGGGCTCGTCGGGGATGTCTCTGCCGTCGATGAGCTTGCGCCCGATCGACCAGCCGAGTCGTTCACTTCGCAATACCAGCACCACATCGCCCTCCTTGACTCTCGGCATGTTCGGTGAGCCATTGGGGTCCTGCACACGCGCAAAGTCCCGCCCTCCCTTGGCTGTTGCCTTCATCGCTCACCTCGTAATCGTGCGCAATTCTGCACCGCCATGGACCGGTGAACCACTTGTGCTTCAGTGCGTGTTGTGCTGACAGACATACCAACACAAACAGACACAGGATATGCGTATATGTATAAGAATGGGACCATCTGTGTGGACATACCAGATTTGCATCTGCGGTCCGGAACCACTGTCAGCAAGGTGCGAAGGAGGTCACACGCCTCCGGGAAGCGCTCCAATGCTTCGGGGGGAAAGTGCGGGCCCTGCACCGAACAACACAGAGAGACTTGCAAAGTTTTTGGCGCACAAGTTGTTGTGTGCTTGCCTTGTGTACGTGCGCCAGGTGTTGGACCAGCATGTTGTGGTTCTCTTCGTCGCATTCGCCCCGCTGCGGCCTGCACACACACACACACACACACACACACAGAGGCATCGTTTCATTCCGTGTGTAGGTGTGTGCATGTGTTAGTTGATGCTCAAGGAACACACAACAAGTGGAGAAATGTGTGTGTGGTGGGGGTCTATGTGTGTGTGTGCCTACATTATGACGCCGCACTGCCAGAGGTCTGTCTGTTCCGAGTACACGAATCTGAACGTCTCAGGCGACTGCATGAATGCACCAGAAACAGTGATTGCGTTTATGGGTTCCCATCGTGTGCGTGTGAGTACTCTACGATGAAGGTTGGTGTGCCGACGAAGATGTTCTTCAAAGGGTTGGTGGGGCAGGTCCTCGAGGTGTGCAGGGTCAAAGTCGATGACCTTGACCTTGCCGTCGGCGGCCTCAGTGGCCTCATACAGGACATTCAACATCTTCATGTCCCTGTGAACGATCTGCACACATACTGGAAACGCTGTATAATGAAGAATGGCCACACGAAGTGGCCCACCGTCCACGCCCTCCATTTGGGGAAAAGCTGTCCGTAGGGTGGTTTGTAATCGAGGTCGGCCCCCGATGGCCACGATGGCTTGAAGGATCGCCCGTCCGATGATCTGCACAAGGGAGAGACGGATGCGCACAAACGATGGACGCACATGTCTGGCCAGCGCACCGTATTGCGTTTGTGCGTGTCGGATGGGTCGATCGATGGGATACATCATGGCAAATTCACTCACCCTCGCAGATGCCCTTCTCACATTGGCCAGCACCACAGCTCTGCACCATCAGCCAACTTCTCCACGCCAGCCTCCCCGCAGCCCGTCGGGTCAATCTGAGAGGGAGAAACGCCATGCACACAATCACAACTATCGCCCGCCCTCCTTCCTCCTCCAAGAAATACCGAGAATGTGTAATTCTTATGGGATCTCCTTGATGCACTCTTTGGCCTCGTCACAGGCGGCCTTGATAGACTCTGCGGCCTCCTGACATGCGAGGCGACATCTGGCGGCAGCCGCACTGAACCACCAGCAGGGGCCCTCCTTCTCACTATGCACCTCCCACCACAAAGGGTCCACCCTTTCCCAATACTCGGCCTCCCCCGTCCAAAGGTTCTCGTACCAGCCGTCTGTCCCCTCCCCCGCCTGCCACACCGGTACTTCCTTTGGATAGTCCTCCTGATTATTGGGTGGTGGGGCAATCAGATAATGCGGGGCGGGAGGTGGATGATGGGGCAAACGGGGTGGTGCGATGGAGTGAGGCGGACAGGGCCTGGGTTGAGATAGATGTGACGGTGGCTGCGATGGTACAGAGGCAGAGGCCGCGAAGCAGGTGGCATTGCGGATTCTTCAGACACCCGGCAAAGAGTTTTTGCCAACGCAAATTTTAAAGTGTGGACCGTCTCCGTCTCCTGCCGAGAAATTCAGGCTAAGGTAGTGCCATCAACTGCATCCGAGCTGGGACGATTTGGCCAGGGTGAGATCTCTGTCGGCCAGCGCCGGCTGACGGAAAAATGGCAGTGTAGAGGTTCGTCACGATTGCACCTCGTGTCCTTCACGGCGGACGTCAGTGATCCCACCCAGCGCCCGCCACGACCCCAATTGTGCAGCAGAGGCAACTCGCATGCGGCGCGCCCACCGAAGAAGAGTCCTCCTTTAAATGAGGGCGCTCAAAGGTGTCAGTCAGCTGTTGAGCAATCAAGGGTCAGCAGTCAGCACTCATTCTCACTCACAGGAGGAAGAAAGAGACAGTATCGACGCCACCCTCCAATGCATATGGCGCTCGTATGACGTGGCATACACGCGCCGCATCGATTGGCTGATGTCGTCGTCTCTGTCTCTCTCTTCTCAACACATGAGTGTGTCCATCCATCCAGCCATCCATCCAGCCATCTTGAGTCATCACCATGCTCCTAGCAACGCAAGGACACGACACACACAACACACGGCACCGGAGGGAGGGAGGGAGGGAACGGACGGCACACGACCCTAATTGATCCATCCAGACGGCTGTCTTCCCTCTCGACGTGTGAGTGTGTGTGCATCGTACGAACCAAAAAGAGTTAGTGTTGTCCTCTTCCTCCCACTGATGTGATGTGATATGTGGGGCGACAGCTAGGTCATCGCGTCACGCAGCCACGAGCCCATCCATCCGCTCATCCATTCGGTCCATTTGTTGGTGCGTCAGTCACTTGTGAAGGTCCGCAGCCCACCCCGAAGCAACCGTTCGATGATTGCTGGGGGCCAAACCACGGCTCCATCACACGGCGACAGGACACACAGCACATCATGACCCAAAACGAACGACAGCGATCCCATCAGTATGGGAAAATTGAAGGAGAGAGAGAGGACACTGAGGGTGGCTGCCGGGGGAAGGAAGAAAAGACTCGTCTACCGATTGATTAGTGTGATGAACGGATCATTCATGGTACACACACCATCACACACGCACCTCCCCTCCCTCCCTCCCCCCCTCCCCGCTAGGCAGACCTCTTCCCGCTCACCCACACAGTCACTTCCATCCTCCCTTAAAACACACGCAGGCAGCCGAGGAACGATACTGACTGATGTGATGGTGATGGGTCTTGTTTGTCAGGGCCCCCTCCCCCTCTCCGTCTCACTGTCTTGTCAGCCGTCGTATGCCATCTCTGAGTATCTCATGGTTCGCCCGCCGCCCCTGCCGCCCCGACGGCCGCCCTGCATGCCCCAATCCTGCACACACGACGGACACAGCGCAGCCACACACAATCACATACATACATGGGACTCTCACGGACGGATACATCTCTCTCCTATCCCGTGCCGTGTCGTGTGTGGCGGGCGGACTTACTTGTTGCTGGTGTCGCTGGTCGTATCCGGCCGAGTCGGACCAGTCGCCCTGCTGGGGGTACCTGGTCAGGCCAACACAATACAATACACACGCAGGCGGAATGAGCGCGTTCCTCTGTGTACGTGACGTCCTTGTGAGACGCTACGCTGTCCGTCGTGTCCTACCTGTCGCGGTCGTCGTGCTCGTTCTGATAGCCGCGGCCACGACCGCCATAACCTGAACGAGAATGCACCGCATCAACGACCGGGGGGAGACACATCACAGTGGTTGATGAATCTGTGGGTTGGTGCAGCGCGTATGTGTGTCGTGTTTCTGACCTCCGCGTCCGCCCCTCATGGGTGAGCCACGTCCCCTGGGAGCGGGCGCCCACCCACTCCCGCCACCACCGCCATACCCACCACTGCACACACACACATATGGAGGCCGCAGACCGATCACATACATTCCGCTGCTGGCTGTGTCCCAGGTCGGCAGGTACCTTTGTCGTGGCGACTCGTAGTTCTCGTCGCCGTGCATCATCCCCCCTCCCCCCTGGCCGTAGCCCCCACCCACCCCGCCACCACGACCACCCCGCATACCGCCCCCCCGGCCGCCACGCCACTCGCCGCCGCGCCACTCCTGCCCGAACGGCCGAGCACGGGGCCCTCTGCCCCTGCCCCTGGGCGGCGGGGCGCCTGAGGCCTCCCACTGGTCGTCGTCCTGCATGTAGGGCTCCTCCTCCTGGTGGTGCGGATGGGACATGTATGGGGGCCGCTCGGGGGGTCCGCCCATGCCGCCCGACGCCCTGCCCTTGGAGAGGTAGATGATGCCTGAGCCGCGGGGGCGCCCCCCGGGGCTGTTGAAGGGCGACAGGCGGCCGCGGGGGGGACCGCCACGGCCACGAGGACGGCCGTAGCCACGAGCTGACCCATTAATGGATGGGTGGAATAGGGATGGAGCGCATGTATGTGTTGAGACGAGACAGGGTTATTTCAATGTGATGTTGCGTACCTCCCCTTCGTGCAATGTCCTCTTCCATTTCGTAGAACTTGTCGTGGACCCACTTCTTCTCCATAGACGCAAACGGGTCGCGACGACGGAAACGACTGCAGAGCGCGCGAAACGAAGCAAGGGGAGTGCATACGTCCAGCTGTCTGTCCGCCTGTGGTGGTGGTGTGTGTCGGGTGGGTCGGGTTGCTTACGTATCTCGCTGCGCCCTCTGCGCCTTGTCGCCTCCCTCACCCGCGCCATCCTCCATCCGATCGTCGTGCAAAAAATACCGCGCAGCTCGTGGCACGTACGTCGGGTCGTTCTTGTCTATCACCTCCTGAGCCGCAATCAACACACACAAACCACACAACCCACCATTGCCTCACACGCACGCCGACACGTCCGCACAAATCACAAGTCCCTCACCTTCTCGGGTTTGGCCTCCTCCGCCCGGCCAGCCTCCGCCGTGTCAGCAGCAGCAGCCGCGGCAGCGGCAGCAGGAGAGCCGGCGCCCTCGTCGCCGTTGATGGTGTCGCCTTCCTTTGTCTTGACGTCTCCCCCGTCCTGCTGCTGCTCCTGCTCGTGGTCGGACCATCGTTTGCCGCCCTTGTCGTTGTCATCGTCGCCATGCGCCACCTCGCCGTTCGGGAGGGCCGAGGAGGGAGAACCTCACACACACACACACACACACGACACGTCTCGGAATGAGTGGATGCCGTGCGGTGGGTGGTGACTGACCTTGCTGTGCTGCTCCGTCAGGCTGAGCTGCTGCTGCAGCCGCTGCAGCAGCGGCTGGCTTGGTCTCCAGGTCAGACAGGGCGCTAGCTGCACACACGAACGGACTCACAGACAGGCGCACATGGTCCTCCTCGCCGCACGTCGCTTGCTGCCTGGTCTGTCTGTCAGAGGTACCTTCTGACTGAGCGTCGTCTTCGAAAGCGTCCTTGTCGTCGTCATCGTCCCCTCCCTCCCCATGCGCAACGCGACGGCGGCGAGAACCCATCGTCACAGCAGGACAGATCTGACGGCCATGAGTGAGAGGAACACACTCGTCGAGACATCATTGGTGCAGCGAGCGGCGCACCCATCCTGTGCTGCCTTCCCACGGCCTCTCCTGGCTGCCTCGCTGACACCTTTTGTACCACTGCGCTGACAGAGTGCGTCTCGGCTCACCTTTCGCCTGTAGATGGCAGCTGCCCTTCAAACAAGCCCGATGCGCTCACAACATTCCCTCGGCACCGCTTCTTCCCTTCTTGCTCAAACGCAGGAGCTCGCACTTTTTGCGAGCTTGCAAAGACCGCTCAGATTCTGTCGCGTGTGACGTTGGTAGGCAGGAACAGGGATCAATGTCGGACGACGCTGACAAGAGTATCGAGCAATGGAAGATCAGGCGGCTGATCAAGTCTCTCGACAACGCCAGGGGGTGAGCGACAGCGGCAGGCAGGGAGGGAGGGAGGGAGGCACGACACACACAACTTCTGACACACAGCCAGGACGGGGACACTCACAGACAGGAGGCAGAGTGGAAGGGAGGGAAGGACACACACGAGCGGAGCGACGATATGAAGGCAGACAGGCGAAGACAGGACAGTCAGCTCTGTAGCTTCTTTCTCCTTCTCTGGTACATTTCTGTCCTCATGGCCTGCTCGTGTTGTGTGTGTGTGTGTGGTCAGGAACGGCACGTCGATGATCTCTCTGATCATCCCCCCGAAGGATCAGATCTCGCGTGTCAACAAGATGCTGGCTGAGGAGTACGGCACGGCATCCAACATCAAGTCGCGGGTCAACCGCCTCTCAGTCCTCAGCGCCATCACCTCCACACAGCAGCGTAATGACAAGCGCACCACCGACATGACACACAGCGACACGGCTGGGCTGCATTGATGGTGTCTTGTGTTGTGTTGTGTTGTGTAGGCTTGAAGCTGTACAACAAGACGCCGGACAACGGGTTGGTGGTGTACTGCGGCACGGTGATAACGGAGGACAACAAGGAGAAGAAGGTCAACATCGACTTCATGCCCTTCAAGCCCATCAACACCTCACTCTACCTATGCGACAACAAATTCCACACAGAGGTGCGTGCCTGCGAACACACACACACCGCAGACACAGAGGCAAATACGCAGTTGGGGGATGTGTGTCACACACACACAGGCGCTTCACGAGCTGCTTGAGAGTGACGACAAGTTCGGCTTCATCGTCATGGACGGTAACGGCGCCCTCTTCGGTGCCGTGCAGGGCAACAACAGAGAGGTAGCTACGCGCACCCCAGCCACACACCACACACACCACAGATGCAAACACATTCACTGGTGCCCATGTCATGTGGTGTGTCCATCTACCCTACCAGGTGCTGCATCGGTTCCAGGTGGACTTGCCCAAGAAGCACGGCCGCGGCGGTCAGTCAGCGATGCGGTTCGCGAGGCTGCGGCTGGAGAAGAGGCACAACTACGTCAGGAAGGTCGCAGAGACCGCCGTCTCCATGTTTATCACACAGGACAAGGTACGCACGCCGCACAATCAGCACGCAGCAGCAGCAGCACTCCCACCTTCACGCATGTCTGTGTGTGGGGCCAGGTGAACGTGACGGGTATAGTGATGGCTGGGAGTGCTGATTTCAAGACTGAGTTGAGTCAGAGCGACATGTTCGACCAGCGGCTGCAGGCCAAGATCATCAAGATCGTCGACGTCTCCTACGGAGGCGACAACGGCTTCAACCAGGCCATCGAGCTCTCGGCAGAATCGTAAGCTTCTCCCTCCCTCCCTCCCTCCCTCCCTCCCCCTAACACGGCCCGGCCACACAGAAGCCCCTGACCTCCACGCCCTGTCTGTGTGTGTGCGGCACCGCCAACGCAGGCTGGCGAATGTCAAGTTCATCCAGGAGAAGAAGACGATAACGCGTTTCTTCGAGGAGGTGGCGCAGGACACCGGCAAGTACTGCTTCGGACTCGACGAGACCCTCCAGGCCCTCGAGATGGGCGCCGTCGAGCTGCTCATCGTCTGGGAGAACCTCGACATACAGAGGTGAGTTGGGTTGCCATGTATGGCCATGATGCCCGTCCACTCATGTGTGTGGTGATGATGATGTGTGTCGATCTTCATCGCGTCAGGATAATTTTGAAGAAGCCCGGTGAGGACAAGGAGACGATACTGCATCTGCGCCCGGACCAGGAGAAGGACGAGAAGCTCTTCCGCGACCCCGAGACGGGCGTCGAGTTCGAGGTCGTCGACAAGATGGCCTTCACCGAGTGGCTCGTCAACAACTACAAGACTTACGGCGCCGCACTCGAATTCGTCACAGATCGGTACGCTACCTGCACGTGCACACACATGTGGATGGCAGATGTAGCTGGTGCATCTGTCCATCCATCCATCCATCTCTCCGTTTGTCTGTCTGTCCATTTTATGATCAGGTCTCAGGAGGGTTCTCAGTTTGTCAAGGGGTTCGGCGGTCTGGGCGGCATTCTGCGGTACAAGGTGGACTTCCAGGACTTCGACGAGGTCGTCGACAACGCCGATGACGACTTCATCTAACAATGAGGCCGCGGCAGGTCTGTGTGCATATCACGCAGACAGACAGACTGATGCATCGACTCACAGATGGACGGATGGATGTGGTGTGTGTTGTGTGGCGACGTGCGTGTTTGCAGGGGCGTCCAGTGCGCCGCTGCCGCGGCGTGCCTGACCCCCGCAGACGATCAGGCAATTACTGGTGAGTGGGTGGGTGAGTGGGTGGCTGAAGCCCCCTGCACATTGGTGTCTTATCTGTGTTTGCGGTGTCTCAGATATCTGAGAGAGTTTGGCGGATATAATCGCATAGATGGCTACATGTGTTGATTGAGGCCTAGTCCAGTCTTGCTGTGGAGGGCCGGCCATTGTGTGGGTGTCGATTCCTTTTCGGTTCTTCCTCTCTGTCTCTTCCTTGCTCATTCTCTTATCCATCCTTTGTATTGTTTCCGAATTCAGCTTGCCAGCCTCAGGCAGGCAGGCATGTGTTGACATGGCAAGAATGCATGGGATGCTCAGTCTCACACACACACACACAGCCGTCTGTCCGCCACTCTGACCTCTTCCTGCCGGTGCCTGCCGTCACGTTGGTTGCTTGGTCAGTTGGTGTTGTGGCTGATCGATTTTGGACCGGCTGGCTCGTGCAGACAGGGGAGGGAGAGGTGGAGATGCGCTGTGATGTGATGTGATGTGATGTACTGTGCCTTCCTGTGGTGTTTGTGGATGGGGTGCATCTGTTCGTTTCATCAATGTGAACTGTGCATGCGATTTGTTGGCTGTTGAACAGTGCGTGTGGACCTGAGTCCATGGTGTTTTGAACGCCTGTGAATGTCCGCGCAGGAAAATTCTGACCGATGCAAAACAGTCGGGGCGGTCGAGATTCATCGCGATATCAGAGACTGCGGCCAACTTTTTTTCCGATGAAAGGTGATGTGAAAGATTTCTATGGACATGGTTTGGCAACCTCGCTGCAGTGCAACTTGGGGCGGCCCTCTCTTTCCTTCCGAAGAGACGGCGGAAGAATTGTAAGATGTGCATCGAGCGGATGCAGACAATCGCGCGGCTCCCCGCACAGCTGTTCTTGGGCCTTCGTTACCGGGCTGAAGGAGGGGAGAAGGGAATGCCCCATATATATGTGTGTGTGTCTTGACCATTCAGATGCTGCTGCTGACGAGCTGGAAGAGCAGGAGGAGATGCGTCCATACCAGCCCGGCCTCCCCGAAGATTTCATCGAGCGCTTGTTCCTCACGCGAGACAACTTCAAGGAATTCCATGGACGAGAACTCAACGACATAATCTACTCCAATAAGACAGCACTGGAGCTGCCACATTACCAGAATGGGGCCCCGCCGCTATGCCTGTCGCCTGATGGGGACACCCAAGACGAATGCCCAGCTGACCGCCCACATGAGAATCTCGGTACGGCTGTGGCTGGAACACCAAAGAAACAAACAACGAATGCAGAGGGAAAGGGAGAGGGAGAGGGAGATGAGGGCTGAGGAAGGATTTGATGCCATTGGGCCGCTTCTGGTGCCGGTTGACCCGATCAACCAGGAAGAGCAGGAGCAGCAGCAGCAGTACGGCGCTATCATCGATGAGAAGGAGGAGCCCATCGTCGAAGACTTATCCATCGCCGATCTGGAGCAGCCGATGGAGCAGCAGCAGAGACAGCAGCAGCAGCAGCAGCAGCAGGGGTCTATGTCCAACGGAGTGCCAGCAGAGGAGCTGCAGCCGCCCCACCGCCCGAACAAGAGGAGTCGTGACGACGGCGAGGAAGAGGGGAGGCGCCTGGCGAGGACAGCGAGTGCTCATTCAGCAGCAGTAAGCAAGAGGAGCTGGCCGCATTCGACGGATGGGAACTCAACGACATGATCTACTCCGACGCACCCATCCAGGCCTTCAAGAGAGCGCTGGCTCTTCCCTACTACCAGAACGGTGTGTAAGCGAAAAAAACACTCCACATGACTCACGGATCTTTGTTTGTTTGCAGGTATGGGCATTGCTCGTGGGGGTGGGAATGGCGTGGAGCTGCCGCCGGCCAAGCTCTGCTTGTTGCACGCTAAGCCCACGTTTCTGCGGGCCCTGATGGAGGCAGCGAAGGGCCAAGCGGCCCAAGCCGTCAGTAGCGGTGGCCTTGGGAAGGGCAAGGGCAAGGGCAAGATGGGATTCTTCATCAATGACGACCCGCTGAGCTTGCGAGGAGGGTACAACGGCATCCCCACCATCACACTCGCCATGGCACAAGCTGGTGCGTCAGTAGGGAACGGAGTAAGGAAAGGAGGGAGTGAGGAAAGGAGGGAGGGAGGGAGGGAGGGAGGCCCCACATTACCAATCCCGTAATGGAAGGGAAAAAAGCACGACTCACAGAGACACGGGTCTTCTTATCTTCGTGGTCTGTATCTTCGTGGTCTGTTTGTCTGCAGGTATTGACATTGTGGGTGACGGTGCGAATCGCGCTGAGCTGCCGCCGGCCAAATTGTGTTTATTGCACGCTAAGCCAAAGTTTCTGCGGGCCCTACGACCCATCCCCCTACCCGGTGCCCCCTCCCGAACCTCTGCGGAAGCAGTTCCTCAGGAACGCCCGAAACGCGATTCTCGACGCCAACGAACACGCACTCAAGTTCGGCTACCAGTGGACGGCCAGCCACCTCATGCCTCCGCCCCAGACGGTCCAATCCACTGTCTCCCCGACCCCTCGGTACTATGAGGTGTCGCTGCCCGCCGTGCGGCAGCTCAACATCGAGGCGGCTACCGAGACGTTGGATCTACACCAGAAACGCCTGCTCCAGCTGGGGGCCAAGATCACCAGCTTCGCGCGTGGCGGGCTGCGCAACGAGGAGAGCACCGGCGGCTCGGTGTTCTTCTACGGTTCGGACTTCGACTACACCCCCGAGCTCAAGGTCATTCAAGAGAAGGACCCCTACATGATGCCGCCGTATCGGAGCACCTGGGACGGGGTCAACCTGTCCCTGCACGCCGCCGACTGGGTGGACGTGTAAGTACCTAGCCACACACAACGGGCAGGCAGGCAGGCAGGCAGACAGGAGGGAGGCAGGGAGGGAGAAGGATATCGATTCGTCAATCAATCCATCCATCTATCCCTTCTCAATTTCAGCGCTCTCAAGATTGAGAAGGAGGACCCCGCGGCGACCCTCCTCCTGACGTTCCTGCCCCACAAACCCAGCAACCCCTTCGGCTTTCCTGGAATCGACTCCCAGGCACTCTCACTGGCCACACACGTGGCGCAGCAGAAGACTCAACTCAAGGACCTGTATCTGGAGGAACGTGGTGGTCTCGTCGGCCGCTCGGATCTGTGCGAGCACCTGCGGACCAACACAGGATGGGGCGCGCTGTCCGGCGTCAAGTCGATCCAAGTGACCTACTGCGCGGGCGTCAACATCTACAGAGGGCGGGAGAGCAAGGGGTACCCGCTGTTGCCCAAGGCGGCCTGCCTGCCGCTGGCCATCGTTCAGCCCTCACCCGGGCAGCATCGCGCCACCAATGGATGGTTCATCACCGAGGCTGAGGCGGCCATGACGGCCATGATCGAGGCGGCCCTCAGCGCGGCCATCATCAACAGCAAGACCACCGTCGTGGTCGACCTCGACAGCGTCTTCTTATCGCCATCCCGCAAGCGAGAGGAGAAAGAGGCAAAAGGCAAAATCACTGGTAAGCGAAGACAAACGCAGCCACCAGCAGGCAGCAGAGAGACATATCGGTGTCGTGTCTCAGGTGACTTTCGCCCACCATTCCTGAATGGCCGGCCGCTGTGTGCGCATCCGTGTTCATCGATTCCTCCGATGTCCGTCACATCGCTGTCTACATTTTATATTTGTTGGTGACAGTCTCACGGGTCATGTTTCGCCTCACAGACATCTCATCTCATCTGATCTTTGGCAGTGATGCCATTTTGAGAGAGGGGACCTGACTTGCACAGGAGCTGAGGTGAGCTGATTGGATTGGATTGTCATTCGTACTCAACCTGTAATTTGCTTGAAGTGACGCACCGCACGAACAGACAGACAGGCAGAGAGGAGATGAGATGACATTTCGCTACACATAACACACTGCAGGTGTCTGTCTGCATGCCATGTAATGGACTACCCGCCGCACCCGGACGTTATACACACCGAGACACACCCGCACAAGCATAGCATGATGTGTCCCTCCTGCATGCGGTAAGCAGACAAGTATGGATCACATCAAGGGACATGCAGTACCTATGATGGACAAGTACGTGAGAGTGAATGCATTAATCGGCGAGTCATGACACCTTCAGCAGCGCCCCAGCCCGGCCCGGCATGCCATGTGATCGTTGAGCCCATCCATGGGGCTCAGATGGACACATGGCTGGCCAGCGCTTGACACCATTCTGTGTGGTGCGGTGAAGGTGACGTGCTCCATGTGTCGTCATCCACCAGACACATCCATCCATCCATCCATCCATCCTTCTCCCGTCCGATCCGCAGCGCCCACCTTCTGAGGTGCCTGTGTAGACAAAGCCGTTCTTGTCAGCTGCGAAGGCCTCCCCACCCTGCACACACGCAAGAGCGGTCCTGGAGGCATTCAGGAAGGTCTGAATGGGGAAGGCCCCGGTGGGCATGGGCGCCACGTCATGGAACGGCACGATGACGGGGTCGAGAGGGGATGACACAAAGACGTAGCCGCATATCGCTGATGAAGCAAACACACACACACACACACACACACACACAGACAGACACACAGCCACACACGGCAGGCACAGCGAAACGCAGTGATCACGCCTTCGTGGCCATTGCCCACGTACCTGAGAGGACGGCCACAGCGACGGTCCACGGACGAAGCAAAGCCAATGAGTGCGTGCAGATACGTCTGTCAGCCGACTGTCAGCAGTGCAGATCTTCAGGAAGTATACATCTCCATGCTACATGGTGCATGCAGGTGCCTCCATGCCTACGGTGCCTCCTTCTCGAGTGTGTGATGCGAGCTTGGGGGGCCACTGGGGGCTGCCCTTAGTGGAGTGCACTCGCACTTCACACGTGCACATTTCCTTTAGTTAGAAGCTTCCCGCTGTCTTCTGTGTGTCGAACCCGCGGAGCACCACCGTTTTCAACTCTCATTTGACGTGTCCCACATCCCTCTGAGGTGACCGAGCCAATGGAGCCGATGATGGGCGCGATGGAGGACGAAGGGCCCAGTGCCTGGCTGTTCTGGCAGCGGCACAACCCGCCCCCAGGCAGGGTCGGCTCGGGCAGGGCCCACTTGCCTCGCCAGCGACACGGCACGGGGAACCCGCTCGTTGCGCAAGTGGGCTTCCTGAACAAGTTCCTGAAGAAGTACATGGGGCACCCCGGCACCCGCGCACCGGCCATCCTCGCCCCAGGGATGCGTCGCAAGAAGCCCGACATCACCGACCAGCTCGCCCGGACGGCGCGGATGAAGGCCGCGACCCGTCGGCTGATCGAACACCACAAGGAGGTGGAGCGGATGGAGGTGCTGCAGCCGCCGTTCATCACCACACCGCCGTTCACGTCCGGCCGCAACTCGGGTGCGTCTGGGTTTGAGGAGACGCTCTCGCCGCCCCCGCAAGAGTCGCCCATTCCCACCATGCCATCGCAGCCCATGCGGGAGGGACCTGGCTTGCTCGGCATGATGCAACAGCAGCAGTACCAATACCAGCAGCCCCAGCAGCAGCAGTATACCGGGCGGGAGGAGAGCAACCAGGTGCCTATGCAGCACCAGCAGCCACTCCAGGTGCAGCAGGTGGCCGCCCCTGCAGCGGCGGCAGCAGCTGCTTCAGCCGGCCGTGGTGGTGGTCGTGTCAGTGGTGTTGTTGTTGGTGTGAGTGGCCAGGTGGCCAGCAACGTGTTGGGCAAGGAGGTGCGGCCCAAGCCGCAGCCACCCAGGGGCATCGGAGCACCCGCAGGTCCAGGTTTGGGCATGGGCCGCCAGGTACCAGTGGATCAGCACCCTCACACACACCCACAAAGCAGACAGACAGACAGACAGACAGAGGGAGGGAGGGAGGGAGGGAGGGAGGGCGAGAGGGAGGGAGATAAAGGCGCCTACCCGTTCCCTGTGTGCGTGTGGTTCATTCCTTCCTTCCTTCAGGTGCATGCCACGGGGCCTCCCCAGCCCCCTTCTGACCGTGAGGTCATCACCATCGACCTGGACGAGGACGAGGAGGAGCCCACAGGCGAGCAGCAGCAGCCTTCTGGCACCGGCAGGGGCGCGTTCGCTGCCACGGCACCAGCCAATGCTGCGGTGAGTGGGGGACGGAGTGACGGAGGGAGGGAGGGACACAACACAGCAGCATTTTATGCATCGGTCTCCATGCATGGTCGTGTCCAGGAGTATCGCCAGGTGTACCGACTTGAGGAGGACATCGAAAAGCTGTAAGCCGCATAACACACACAGACAGACAGACACAGACACAGACACACACACACACACATAGACACACACACACAGAGAGAGAGAGAGAGAGCTGCTCATGGCTTACCTCCCGACGTGGTATGGTATGTTGTGTGTCGTGTGCAGCGAGCAGGAGATGGCCGCGATGCGCATCGTGGGCGACCGCAAGAAGATATGGGACCTGCGCAAACGCACTGGGGTGCCCGCCAAGGTGAGTACGTCCGTCGCCCCTGCCCCCTCCCCGCCCACACACACACTCACACACACACACAACACAGCCACCCACATCACCTGTGTATGTGCATGTCTGTCTGTGTGTGTGTGCAGCCCAGTGGCAATGAGCGTCCGCGTGAGCAGCAGCAGCAGCAACCCGCGGTGACGCCGAGCGTTCCCCGCATGACTCAAGCAGCCCCTGCATTGCGCCGCAGAGATGAGCAGCTCAACGCCCCACGGATGACACAGCCATCCCCTGCCCCCCGCATGACGCAACCATCCCCTGCATGACGCAGCCATCCCCTGCATACCGCCGCAGGCTGAGGTGGGAGGATGACGACTTGCCGCCAGACGGGAGGGGGCTCGGTATGGGCAATGGGAATGGGTCCAAGCGGCAACGGCCACCGACAGACGGCGGGCGTCTTCAAAGCGGCCCGGCAGCAGCGAGTGCATTGGCCAGTGCCTCGGCGAGTGCATCGGCCAGTGCCTCGGCGAGTGCCTCGGCCAGTGCAGCGGCCGTGCAGCCATTGGTCCATGTGCCTCCTCCCTCGCTGCCGAGCCGACCCATGAAGAAAGTGCGGTTCAACGAGGAGGTGCACATCAACGGGGAGGGGGTGGGCCGGTTGAGCGGGCAGAGTAAGGAGAATCTGATGGATGTCGAGGGCGGCGAATACGATCAGATGGACACCGAACAGCCATCCCATGACGCAGACATCGAGCTGCAGGACCAGGACGAGGAGCCGGCCGCGGATGAGGACGAAGAGAGCGAGGAAGAGGAGGAGGAGACCTCTTCCATGGACCAAGATAATATGCCTTCCCAGCCGCTCCTCCCCAACCTCTTCACTCCTTCGCCCGGCGGCAGACCCGTCGGTGAGATCGCCGATATCCTCCCTGAAGATGTCATCGTGCGCCAATTCATTACGCGAGACAACTTCGACAGATTCTACGGACGGGAGCTGGGGGATATGATATACTCCGACAACTTCGAGGACTTCGAGACAGCACTGGGGCTCCCACATTACCAATCCCGTAATGGAAGGGAAAAAAGCACGACTCACAGAGACACAGGTCTTCTTATATTCGTAGTCTGTTTGTTTGCAGGTATTGGCATTGTGGGTGACGGTGCGAATTGCGCTGAGCTGCCGCCGGCGAAATTGTGTTTATTGCACGCCAAAGCGAAGTTTCTGCAGGCCCTGATGCGCACAGCTGTAGAGGTCGTCCGCGCGGCCCACCACATCGAGAGCAGCGGCGGCCTGGGAAAGGGGAAGGGGAAGGGAAAGGGGAAGGGGAAGGGCAAGGGGGCGTGGCTGAATGAGGACATTCTGAGCCTGGAGGGGGGCTACAACAACATACCCACCATCATTCTTCCTCTGGCGATGGCTGGTGCGTTGTTAGGGGAGGAAGGGAGGCGGGGAGGCACTCAATGACATCACACCAGCATTCATGGATGGACTGGGTGCACCTCTGGTGTGTGTACCTGTCAGGGTTTGAGGAGTACCGCGGTGACGTGCTGGAGTGCCTCAAGTTATTGGTTGGTTTCGAGCACCCCAGCCCCTCGTGTGACGCTCGTGACTTCCTCGGCTGCACCGTGCTGCACCGCGCTGCCCAGGCTGGCGCCGCAGATCTCGTTCAGTTTCTCCTCGATCACGTAGACCCCAGGATACCGGTATGCACACATAAAAGACATGAATCAAGCCCGTCTGCTGCATGCGCCCGGTTGCTGTGTGCCAGGACCACTATGGCAACCTGGCGCTCGATTACGCCATCGACTCGCGGACGCCGGATGCATGGATGTGCGTCGAGCCGCTCGTGGAGGGAGGCATCCAAGTCACCAAGGCCCACATACTCAGAGCCATCGAAAGGCAAGATAATGACGATACGATGCATAGATGGAATTGGCCATAGACGCTGACTGTTTTGTTATTCCATTTGTTGCCAACAGGGGTGCGTGGCGTTGTCTGATGGCCTTGCTGATCTTCGCTGCGCGCGGGGAAAAGATTAAGGATGTGAGCAGCAGATGACGCACAAGAATGACGTCCATGCAGATGCTTTGATTTGGCGCCCTCATTGTGCTTCCTGTTGTTGGCCATGTATGTGTTCAGGAAGTGATGGATGAGTTTCGCCAGGCAGCTCTGCACTGTGGTTACCAAGATGAGTTCGCCCACGTCATTGACGTTCTGCAGGAGCGGGAAGCTGAGCCTGGTCAGTCAGCTGGAAAGGGATCCAACGAGGGTCTCATATCCATGTTTCTGTCTGTCTGCCTGCCTGCCTGTCTGTCTGTGTGTCTTTAGTGTCGATCGAGTCGATCAAGTCCCAGGTATGCCAATTGCGGCAGGACGGCCCTTTGCTGTTGGGAGAGGGCAACTCAGAGTCGGGCATACCCACCAAGCTCCGCACTGCAATCATCACGCACCCAGAGTGCCCGTAAGCTCCCCGAAAATGTGTTCACTGCACACGTGCATGGTACGGCTGTATCGATTGTCGCTCTGGTTGCGTACGTTTGTGTGCAGCAAGCACCTGGAGCTGCCCGAGCCCTCAGACGACCCCAATACGCGGTTTCAGCGAATCCAGGACACGCCAGAAAATGCCACACGAATGGAGGTCAGCTACACCAAATGGACACACAGACAATCAACCGCAGATGACTGCTCAATACATGCCTGCAGGTGTTGGTGAAGGAGCGGCTCGGTGTGTTGCAAACGGCGGGCTTCCAGAGCACTGTGCTCATCAGTGACCCGCTCCCCGTCAGTATGGCAGACATCCTCCGCGTCCACGAACTCAAATACATCGACAGCCTCAAAGCGGCGTAAGCAGCCAACAGCGAGACGGCATGAAATGAGCAAGCAGTGAACATCTGCACCTGTGTATTCTCCCTCTTGATGCGTCAGCACCCAGCAGATTCGGGACAACCCCGGCGCTCGGGCAGGTGAGATGCCAGACCACACGCCAACAGCCTTGGCTACATATCCATTTCCCCTGTGTGGTGTATGCTTCATGTAGATTTCGACGGAGACACTCCGCTGAGCTCCCACTCGCTCAGTGCGGCCATGTGTGCTGCGGGCGCGGTCATTGAGGCGGTAGGTTGTTGCAGAACACCACCAGAGACCTCCTCTTAATGCCAAAGCTTAGTCAAGCCATGTGCCTTAAAATGCAGGTGGACCAGGTCATGGACCCAACGACCAACATCAGAAATGCCTTCTGCGCAAGTACGTGCAAAGAGACATGTGATTCGTGGATGTATGCATGCATCTTGTTGGTTTTTCCTTGCTGTGCGCAGTCCGTCCACCCGGTCACCATTTGGGTCCAGCTGGGGCCAACGTGGAGGACACTCAAGACGAAGACCTCATGTACACATGCATACCAACCACATACACTCACAAACAATGGGCAGATGGATGGATGAATGTTTGTGCTGTCCGTGTGTCTCACAGTGTGGGCAGCCAAGGCTTTTGTCTGCTCAACAATGTGGCCATCGGGGCTGCCTACGCTCGCGCAGTCCATCGGAGGCACGGTACGTTATCTGATGTTGCTTTCTAATCGCCTGTGTGTATGTGAATGAGTGAATGTGTAGGTGTGGAGCGGGTCGCTATCGTGGATTTCAACGTCCACCATGGGAACGGCACGGAGGTCATCGTGCGAAATGTCCGAAGACGCGTCAGGCAGCAGAAGGTGAGCTCAACTCATCGGTCCTTCCCTAATACGAATAACTGGCCCCCACTCTATCTGTCTCTGTCTTTCCGGTGTTGTGGCGGCTGTGTGCAGGTGTCGTTCCCAGCTGGTTCAGACCGCTTCATGCGGGCGCAGGTGTCGTTCCCAGCTGGTTCAGGCCACTTCGTGCGGGCGCAGAGCCTGACGTTGACGGAGGACGCCTTCCAGCTGTGGCTCGACGAGACGGATCCAGACAACATATTCTTCGCATCCATACATGGTAACCACACCACAAAGCAAGCCACAACATCACCATCTGATTGGTCTGTCTCCGGTGCCTTTTGTTCTCTTTCCAGTCTATGATCCGTCGACCAATTTCTACCCCGGGACCGGCGGCCCCACACACGACCGCCCCAACGTGCAGGGCAGCGAGAGTGTCGGCTCGCCCCCCCTTGGCCCCTCCCCCACCATCATCAATGTACCCCTCCGCCCCCTCATGTACTGCACCAACACTGACGAGCAGCACAGGCTAGCCGGCCTCGAGGGGATGGATGCGTCACAGCAGCATGAGGGGGCGGGTGAGAATGGTGGCGAAGGCGGGATGGCGCGGCGCTGGCTGAAGGAGCGGACAGAGCATGCCTTCAGGGAGAAGGTGTATGGCTTCCGGCTCCACTTTGAGACCGAGGTGCTCCAGCCACTCAGGAAATTCAAACCAGGTAAGACAGACAGACAGACAGACAGCGATGACAGCGAGTCCCTTCATTCTTCCTCTTTTACCCTTCTGTGTGGTGTACAGACATCATCTTCATCTCGGCGGGGTTTGACGGCCACAAAGAGGATGACCTGGGCGGCCATACTATGTCTATTCTGACTGAGTGGGACTACGAGTGGGCCACTCAGAAGCTCATGACCGTCGCAAACGATCATGGAAACGCCAGAGTTGGTAGGCCGGCAACGAATGACAAGCACAAACACAAGACCCGCATTTGCCGATGCACGCTGTATTTCTGTGTCTGTATCGATTCATCAGTGTCGGTACTGGAGGGAGGGTATAACACTCGTGGTAACGCGCTCTCTCCCTTCGCCCAGAGCGTGGCGGCACACGTCAAGGCCCTCATGTACACCCCCACCCGACGTGGCTACACCCATGAGGTGGATCCAGACAAGGCAGAGCAGGCTCTCGAACAACACCAGCAACTCGTCATCTCATGCTCAACACCCAAGTAAGACCCTTTACCCAGACACCTACTTGCGAATCGATGACTGCTGTTCACTCACTCGTCTGTTGTTTCGCCAGCGACACGCCGTTCCAGTACCCTGCTCGTGTGCCGAAGCGTCCCCGTGCCGAGGAGATGTCCCCGGGGGCAGGCTACCCGCCGCCGCCCGACGAGAAGGCGCTCACGGGCGAGTGGGCGGTGGAGCGGCTGCGGGAGGTGCAGGGGGGACCTGAGGGACGACTCCCATCCATGCCCTTCGGCTACATGCAACCAGAGGGACAACCACCCGCGTAAGCAATCGTATAAACAAATGAAGATCCACCTCACCAGTCCAATGCAGCATGGGGTGGCATTCCCGTGTCCTCTTTTTATCAGGTCCAAGCGTCTCTGTCGCAGGTTTGTAGGCGATGAGGAGGACCAGGACATCGGTGAAGACGCTGCTGACAGTGACCGTGATGAGCGCAAGAGGAAGCGCGACGACAGGGGCGACGACAGGGGCGACGACAGCGGCCAGGACAGCCGCAGCGGCAGCGGCAGCGACAATAACAGCAGCAGCTCCTCTGGCTCCTCTGAGAGTGACACGAGGCGGCAGAGGGAGAAGGCAAAGAGGAAGCGCGACGACAGCGGCGACGACAGCGGCGACGACAGCGGCGACGACAGCGGCCAGGACAGCGGCGACGACAGCGGCGACGACAGCGGCCAGGACAGCCGCAGCGGCAGCGGCAGCGGCAGCGGCAGCGGCAGCGGCAGCGACAGTAACAACAGCAGCTCCTCTGGCTCCTCTGAGAGTGAGACGAGGCGGCGAAGGAAGAAGGCAAAGAAAGCCAAGGAGGAGACAGAGGTCAGCAGATAACAGAGAGAGAGAGGGAGGGAGGGACGCGAGAGCGGGTGTCTTGGACCATCTGTGTGTCTGTGTGTCTGTGTGTCTATGTGGCTGTGGCTGTATGCTGTGTGCAGAACTGTCAAGTGGAGCAGCAACGTCAAGCGGAGCTGTTTGCCGCTAACGCCATCGGAGCGGTACCCTCTACGGCCGTCAATCCGAATGAGGGTGAGCAGCAGACGAATGAGTGAATGCAGGTGTGCGCGCAGCAGCATGGTGATGGATGTGGTGTGTGTTGTGTGGTGACGTGCGTGTGCGCAGGGGCGTCCAGTGCGTCGCTGCAGCGGCGTGCGTGACCCCCGCAGACGATCAGGCAATTACTGGTAAGTGGGTGGTGGGGGCGGTGAAGCGCCCTGCACATTGGTGTCTTATCTGTGTTTGCGATGTCTCAGATATCTGCGTTTGGCGGATGTAATCGCATAGATGGCTACATGTGTTGATTGAGGCCTAGTCTAGTCTTGCTGTGGAGGGCCGGCCATTGTGTGGGTATCGATTCCTTTTCGGTTCTTTCTCTCTCTCTCTTTCTTGCTCATTCTCTGTTCCGTCCTCTCTGTATTGTTTCGGAATTCAGCTTGCCAGCCTCAGGCAGACAGGCAGACAGGCAGGCAGGCACATGACATGAGAATGGATGTGATGCTCGGTGACACACACGCACACAGCCGTCTGTCCGCCACTCTGACTTCCTCCTGCCGGTGCCTGCCGTCACGTTGGTTGCTTGGTCGGTTGGTGTCTTCGTTTCTTCCCTCTCTTCCTCTCTTCGTCTCTTCGTTTCTTCCCTCTCTCATCCATCCTCCCTGTATTGTTTCCGAACTGTGTTTTGTGTCTGTGTCTCCCGTTCACCATGTGTGCGCATTGATTAATTGGATTTGCTGCCTGTGGATCCATCCATGATCGAGTGTTTGTGGTGTTCTGAATGTTCCTTTTGACACGGAAGGGATGCACCCACCAAGGTCGGTCAGCCTACGTAGACAAAAGCCACATTGCATGTTTACACGCCCTCGCAGCTCACAAGGAGACAGACAGGCAGACAGGCAGACAGGCAGACAGGCAGACAGGCAGACAGGCAGACAGGCAGACAGGCAGACAGACGGACGGACGGTCGACGAGTCGATAGATGCCTTACCCGGGAGAGCGCAGGTGCTTGGCATTGTGGGTGAGGTGGGTGAGGCGCCCTGCACAAGGTGGAATCATATCTGTTTGTCGCGTCTGATGACTTTGGCGCACATAATTGGCCGGCCAATGTGTGTGCATCGGTGTTGATCGATTCTGCTGACGTCCGCCACGCGTGCCATCCCTTTCATGTGATGTGTGTGGACAGACATCATGGCCACGGCGTGAAGGGAGGCATTATCGCTGCCTCCATTTCATTACATGTGAGTGGCGCTATTGCGCAGCTGATGCTGCTGATCGTCTGGTGACCGTCTGAGGTTTAGCCTCACCAACTGACATTTGATCTTTGGCTGGAAGCATTCATCGTATCACATCTCATCAACGAGTCACCCATTCCAACACAAACGGCCACACACCAACACACAAGAAAAGAGAAGCAAACCAACCAGCAAATGCACAAGTGCTGTGTGTTTGAACGCTTGTGAATGTCCGCGCAGGAAAATTCTGACCGAAACGGAGTGCGGGACGGTCGAGATTCATCGCGATATCAGAGACTGCGGGCCAACTGTTTTTTGATAGAAGGTGTTGAACTTGGAGCGGCCCTCTCTTCCCTTCCTTCGCCCGAAGGCAGCAAGGCAGCGAGGCCACGGGCATCTCAGCCGCCATCGCTCGGCGCAAGGACGCCAATGACGAGCAAGAGGAGCTGGCCGCATTCGACGGATGGGAACTCAACGACATGATCTACTTCGACGCACCCATCCAGGCCTTCAAGAGGGCGCTGGCTCTTCCCTATTACCAGAACGGTGTGTAAGCGAAAAAAGCACTCCACGACTCATGAAGATGGGTCTTTGTTTGTTTGCAGGTATGGGCGGTGCGCGTGGGGGAGGGAATGGCGTGGAGCTGTCGCCGGCCAAGCTCTGCTTGTTGCACGCTAAGCCCACGTTTCTGCGGGCCCTGATGGAGGCAGCGAAGGGCCAAGCGGCCCAGCCCGTCAGTGGCGGCGGCGTGGGGAAGGGCAAGGGCAAGGGCAAGATGGGATTCTTCATCAATGACGACCCGCTGAGCTTGCGAGGAGGGTATAACGGCATCCCCACCATCACACTCGCCATGGCGCAAGCTGGTGCGTCAGTAGGGGAGGCAGCGAGGAAAGGAGGGAGAGAGGGAGGGAGGGGAGGCCATGAATGAGCATGGATGGCCTGGGTGCACGTATCTGTGTATGTATCTGTCAGGGCTCGAGGAGTGCCGCGGGGATGTGTTGAAGTGCCTACAGTTGTTGGTTGCTTTCGAGCACCCCAGCCCCTTGTGCAACGCCCGAGACTTCAACGGATGTACCGTCCTGCACCGCAGGTCGCTGAATGAAGCACGTCGAGGCCAACGTACCGGTATGATTACGAAGTGCATGGATGCGGCAGATCAGATGAGGTTGTGTTGTGTTGTGTTCTGTGTGTCAGGACTACCACGGCAACCTGGCATACATACACTCACAGAAAGACAACGTGCACGGCACATAGATGGATGTTTGTGCTGTCCGTGTGTCTCACAGTGTTGGCAGCCAGGGCTTTTGCCTCCTTAACAATGTGGCGATTGGGGCGGCTCACGCTCGAGCACGATATTGGAGGGAAGGTAAGCAAGCTAGCAGACCACAGGCACAACAAGCCACATTCCCATCGATTTCGGATGTATCCGTGTGTGAAGGGGTGGAGCGAGTCGCCATTGTGGACTTCGACGTCCACCACGGCAATGGCACCGAGGTCATCGTCCGAAACGTCCGCAGACGCATGAGGACGGTGAGCTCAAATGACCCTCACTGTACCTGTCTCTGTCTTTGCGTTGCTGTGATTAATGTCTGTCTGCAGGTGTCGTTCGCACCGCCCTCCGGTCGCTTTGTAAGTGCGCAGGGCCTGACGCTGCAAGAGGAGTCTTTCAAGTTATGGCTCGACGAGACGGATCCCGACAATATCTTCTTCGCATCCGTACATGGCAGCCACCCCACACAAAAGGTGGGTGTGGCATCCTGCCACATCAGCTGTGGGCGAAATCGGCCGGCCATCGTGGGGTGTGCCGGGGGAATCGGGTACTCGATTCCTCCGATGTCCGTCACATCGCTGTCTACATTTTATATCTGCTGGTGATCGTATATTTTGTGACAGTCTCACGGGTCTCATGTTTAGCCTCACAGACGTCTCATCTCATGTGATCTTTGGCAGTGATGCCACTTTGAGAGAGTCGACTTGACGTGCACAGCAGCTGATTGATTTGAATTGGATTGTCATTCATACTCAATCTGTGATTTGCTTGAAGTGACGCACCGCACGGACAAACAGAGAGACAGACAGACCAACAAGAGATGAGATGACATTTAGCTATACACATAACACACTGCAGGTGTCTGTCTGCATGCCATGTAATGGACTACCCGCCGCGCCCGGACGTTATACACACCGAGACACCCCCCCCACAAGCATAGCATCATGTGTCCCTCCTGCCTGCGGTGAACAAGACAACGTATGGATAGAGAGAGATATGCAAGTAGCACCTATGCACAAGCACGTTGGCACTCTCCACGCGCACCCGTCGAGCGGCGAGTCATGACATCTCCAGCAGCGGCCCGGCCCGGCATGCCATGTGATCGTTGAGCCCATCCATGGGGCTCAGACGGACACATGGCTGGCCAGCACTTGACACCAATGAGTACGACCACTTGACGCACACAAATGCAACACGCACACAACACACACACAGAGGCTGCCCTGCCCTGCCCTACCCTGTTCCCCCCCC
>CDMY01000499.1:258432-279588 GCA_001179505.1 Vitrella brassicaformis | reverse complement strand
CCGAGAGCAAAGGCGGAAGGCCCCTCTCCTCTCACACACATCCGTCCATCCATCGACGAATGCATGGTGCAGGCGAGTTGTGTCGGTCTGTCAGGTAAAGGATGCTCAGGGCCTCGGCCGTCCCGAACATGACCTCACAGGCCCCCGCGATCCCGGCCAGGGCCTCTCTCCGGTTGGTGCCTCTGACAACGGAGAGTGCTGACAGAGATATTGCTAGCTCGCGGATGTCATGGATGTCATAGGATAGCAGTGCACGGGAGCTGGCAACCGACTCACGAGCCACTGCCACCGCTTCCGCCACTCGCCTCCTCTCGAGCAGACACAGCAACTGCAGCGCCAGCAGCCGCGGGACCATGACGGTGTCGACGTTCAGGGCGCGCACTCTCTGCAGCATCTCGGCCAGCTCACGCAAGGTCTCCCCTCCAGCTGGGCGCCTCTGCCGCACCACCTGCAGCCGCTGATCCACCTGCTCGATCACCCTTGCCACACGCGGGCTGTACTGGTGCAGCGGATCGGGAAGGTCATATCGCCTCGCCAGCTCCCTCGCGCCAGAAAGCTTCGCGGCTGTACTGGTGACGGACAGGTCCCAGTAGGAGACGGTGACCTCGTTGCCGCGGGCGATGGGGCGGGCGGCACGGACCACCATGAGGTCCTTAAGAACGACATACCTGCGCGAACCAGGCAGCACAAATGAGCCTGCGCCGTCTCGACAGTGCCATTCTTGCGAGTGCGTGGCTTACCAGATGGCATTGCGCTTCGCTCCGGCGTGGCTCAACAGCGATGGCAACGGCCACAGGCCATCTGCATGCATCGCAAAACTCATGTCAGACAGTGCTCTATCTGCAGCTCTCTGCTTGATGAGAAGCCTTACTCACCTGAGGCTGTCCAAAGACGATCAGCTGACTCATCCACAGCAGAAATGAGGGCCTGCATGGAGGTCTCAATGATATCGTCAGCAGTGCGGGTGTTGAAATCCACCAGCCGGCGGAGGCGGTCAGGGTCGCTGTCAATCTGTGCCACGGGAGGACCGAACTCCTCCCCGGCGGCGGACCAGATGAACCGCGGCACCAGGGGAAAATAGGCCGGGGGCAGCCCTAGACACGTCTCGGGAGCTGGAGGCCCCCGGATGGCCGACGGCTGTCCCCTGCTGGGCGGCAGACAGCACAGCTGAGAGACCAGCCGAGGGTGCCAGCTGTCACACTGCGAGGCCAGCCGTGCCACCAGCCGCTCGTCGAATCGCCCACTGTCTTGCGACGATGCCCGCTCCACCACGACGGGCTTCTGGACAATAAGGAGCTGCCCCGGCGGAACATCCTGTGTGGCGACGACGCTCGGCTGGCTGTCGGCGGCGTGGCGGATGGCGACTGGCCCGACGTACTCAGCCACGTCGATGAGCGTGGTCCTGCCGAGCTGTCTGTTCTGCGCGTTGTCCTTTGCCTGTCGGTAGATGGCCGCCCAATCGTACACACCGCTGGCATTGGCCGCGTGGGTGCGGATGCGCCGCTGCAGCGTGGTGACATCTGCCGCCATCTGACCCTCCAAACCCTGACAGAGATACATACAGCCACACAATCGTCACCATCTAATGAGCGTCCCATTGCAGCTTACATATTTGGTGAGTGCCTGGACGACGGCACTTGCAGCATCGAACAGCCGCTCCGCCAGCAGCCCCTGGCCCAGCCGAAAGAGGATCTTCTGCTGGATGGCACTCAGCTGCTGGCAGGGCCCCTTCAGGCAGCTCAGATGGAATGCGGCGGCAGCACAGCCGACGGCGTCCGGCCCGCCCTCCTTGATGAGCTCCGGCTTGAGCAGACACGCAGCCGCGTTGCTCAGCAGGGCCACGAGGGTCGACACATCAGCGGCCGCCAGACCAGCGGTGAAGACGTCCTGTGCTTCGAGATATCTCTCGCCGTCCTGCAGCGCCGCGCCCTCCGTGAGCGCATCCGTCACTTGCTGCGGTGCCTCGACGACCGGCCGGTCTGTCGAGCACAGCTGCGTCATGGCGTCCGTCATGAGTGCCGCGATCGCTCCTTTCGATGGCAGATCGACGTCCTGGATATCATTGTTGTAGGCTGCACCGGTGAGTTGCGCGATGAGGGGCTTGTAGACAATCATGGCGATCTCCTGGAGGATGGCGTACTTGCTGCCTGGCTCGATGGAGTGTGGGGGCGGGAGGATACGCAGGGAGGTGGTGACGTCGATGAAGGCACTGAGGTAGCTCCCCATCCCGATGAGGCACTGGGAGCGGCGAATGAGCAGCTCGGCGAGGGTCTCACGCTCTGCTCGGATGCCCTGACGCCACACAGACATCATAGAAGGAAGCCATTTGCATCGACGGGTCAGACGTGACAGTCATTGTGTGTGTGGCCCACCTTGAGGTACGAGCGGTAAGCGTCGAGATACTTGTCGGCCAAAAACAGAGCATTGCCAGTGTCCTTCCATCTCTCGGCAGTGGTGCACGGCACAGACGCAGAGGCACTCGCAGCAGCAGAGGCCGCAGCAGCAGCACTACTGCAAACAGGAGAGCAGCCACAGACAGATATAAGACGTCAGAATGATGGTGGTGCTGTCCATCGTCTCAATCGAGTGCACGGCTCACGTGTCAGCACTTGACGAAGACGGCTGACGGGCGTCCTCGTCGATCGGAGCACGTGACCGGCTGCACACACCACACCACAGCCATAGAGAGCAACCAGTGAGGCATTCGTCACGCCAGTATGGTTCTCGTCTGCCTTACCTTGTGGATGGAGCGGTGGAGGGCACTGACGGCCCACTCGGCTGAGAGCTACCCGCACCATTCGCCGCAGACTGCTGCATCCCTTGCTGGATCTCCAGCACTAGATCGCGCGCGTACTGCCGCAAGGAGCTGTCGGTGGGGGGAGGCCGATGTCCGCACCATATCGCAACAGAGTGCGGATGATCTGCCTTTGTCGGTCGATCTGTTCGGGTGGGGTCCCCTCTTTGCTGAGCTGCTCCGCGAGGCGATGCGCCGCCGCACGCAGTGCTGTTCCCGTCAGGCCCACAGCATTGTGGTTCTCGCTGTTGATCTCGTCGGGCCCGAGCCGCTCACACAGCCACTCGACCACTGGAAGGCCAGCGTCACCACAGTATGCAACCATGCTGAGGGACGAGTTCCCATCATCGGTTCTGGCATCGAGGGAGGCACCCTTTGCCACCAACAAGTCGAGATAGCCGCGCATGAAGGCTGCCGACAAGCCGGGCGGGGCCTGGGAGGCAGAGTGCATGGCCGTCATCCCAGAGAAGTGGCGGCTCGCGAGTGTCGGTTCGTACTCGAACAGCCGACGATAGAATTCGAGCAGGGCCGTCTCGTATGAAGGTGTGGGATGTGACGGGGCTGCATATTTGGGGGTGAAGCCGATCGCCAGCGCCGAGGATATTCTTCTCGCCCCATCCGACGTCTCGACCAGTGGGGCATCATCCCCTTCATCACGCACAGCCGCCCCACTCTCGAGCAGCACCTCGGTCGCCGTGATGTTGGCCATCATGTGGGCCACATTGAGGGGACAGAGGCCCCGCACGCCCTCATTCACGTCAGCACCGCATTTGACGAGCGCCTCCATGACATCTCGTTGCACTCGGCGAGAGGGCCAGGTGGGGAGCTTGAGGTGCTGGGTCACGGCCGACCAGACGGGAGGACAGCTGTCGAAGTCGTCGTCCACTGCGAGGCACAGCACGCTCACACGGGCTGCTGGCCGGGGCAGTTGCATCAATGGCTCCCCTTCACCGCTCCGAACCGTCAATGGCTGCTCGCCTTTGATCCCAAGCGTCGTATTCGCATCAGCTCCTTTCTCTCGAAACAGCCGCCGTACCTCGCCGCCTGTGAGGGTGCGGCACATGGTCCGACACAGCAGCTCTCGAGAGGCAGAGGCACTCGTGGCCGTCGGCGTCTTGCAATGGACGTCAAAGCTCGCCAAAGAGAGGCCTTGACACCCCAGCAGACTCTCCGCCTGCTCCAAGTGCGAACCAACGGCACTGTTACTCGTCGTCTGTATTCAATCCAACACCCAAGCGACACGTGACATGTTTTGATTCCACCCGTCGACTCAGTCTTCTCCTTTGGAGATCGCGCACCTTGCTGCTGCCCGGGGGCACTCTCAGTTTGGACGAAGCCCGATTGCCGTCACACGAAGATCCATCCCCGACTGGCACACCCGACGGCATACTGCCACAAATAACAAGGCGACAAGAGAAGCTCTTTGCGGGATGCGCAAGACGACGGGTGGCTTACGAGGAGGGCCAGGCAGCTGATGAGGACGACATTGTGCTAGGACCGTGGCTGCTGGCGGCAGCGAATGGACTGAGAAGCGAATGGACGCCACGGCCACGCGTTGCCCAGCTACTGCGTGCTGCTGTCGGTGACTCGGGCGCCTCTCCGTCCATCGCCTCAGACGACATCCACTGCCTGTGCCGTCCGCTGCCTCGTCGACCCCCTGTGGTGCCCTCATCTGCCAGCCGCCCGACGCACTCTGCTGCTCCCGTCTCTCGTGGCTGGTTGCTGCCCTTCCTGTTAGTGGTGGTGCTGTTCGCCTTCTTGCCCATGGCACCGTCGTGTGCTGAGGGCGGGAGGGGCGGCAGGGAGGGCGGGGTAGCCGATGAAGATGATGATGGGCTGCTCGCCAACGCTATGGCGCCAGACTGGTCGAAACAGGCAGAATGACACACACAGAGGGACCGGACCGATGAGTGGGTTAGCCGCTGCATGACACGTTTCTGTCGGTTCACCTGGCTGCCATGAGTGTCTGAGAGTGCTGGAAGACCACCGCTGGCCGCCGTGGACCGACTGGCGGCATCTTGAAGCAGACCTGAACGAGCCCCTGCGGCTTCGGCCGTCTCTCTGATGACGCGCCGCTGGGGCTCCGACAGGCCGCCCAGCAGGATGGCAAGCATGCTGATACACGCTTCTGTCACCTCGCGGAAGCCCACTGCCCCAGCCCACACGACGGGCAGCTCAGCCGAGCCGAATGCATCGTGGGTAGCCATGTTGAGTCCCACGCGCTCGCCACCAGCGGAATCGCAAGTGGCCTGGGAAGTCGCCCTCAGCTGCCGCAATGCAAACCGCTCTTCGGGCTGGCAGCGACTAATGAGCTGTTTGTCGGTCTTGATGAGTGCGAGGATGAAAACCACTGCGGTAGTGAGAGGAATGGGGCGGTCGGATTGGGGTGGTGCAGTGGGAACAGACGCGCCGCGAGCCGCTCGCTCACTGACCACAGACCCTGTCACACAAAGAGAAGGGACGGACACGTAAAAGTACGGACGTGCTGCCCCTCTTGTCCGCCCGCCCGCCTGCACGTGTGAATGCGCGCATACCTGCGATTCGCCGCAAAAAGAACTGCATCGTGGAGCTGTTGCCGAGGTCTATGGAGTCCGTCAGAGAAACAAGATCCGCCAATGTTGAAGGTGAGGCCATCTTGTTCCGCCAGTAATCCACAACGGCCCGCCCAGCTGACATGGCCGTTTGCAACGCCCCCTCAGTCGCGTCGGCCGCCCACTGCGTATGCTGCAGGCCGGTGAGCTCAAAGACGAAGCCGATAGTGTCCACCGGCCCACCATCAGTCGACGCCATCTTGACCCTTCTGACTGTGGTCGATCCGCCCTTGCTCGCCTTCTTTGCCATGGTCTTGGCCATATCTGCCGCCTTCTTGACCTGTGGCGGGAGCTGCTGCTGCTGCTGCTGCTGCTGTGGGGTGGAGGGAGATGGGCACTCGATGATTGGGGGAATGCAGCGGGGCGGGGAGGGGGGCCGCTGGGACATCTCTCGCTCTATGTCCGACACCAAGCTGCGCGGATGAGGGTCAGCACGCATGCGGTCGGGGGACGCGCCATGCTGCAGCAGCACGCGGATCACCTCCTTCAGTCTGTCGACCTTGTCAGCTGAAAGGTCTTGCAGCTTCGCACTGGCATACACGGCCACAAGCTCCAGCGGCATGAATTTCCCACTCCTCTTGTTGATCTCCTCCCTCCCGAGACGCTCACACAGCCACTCCACCGCACTCGGCACAGCCAGCATCACAGCGCAATCGAGGGGCGTGTTGCCCCCTGCATTCCTGGCGGTGAGGGAGGCCCCGTGCTCGGCCAGTAGGTCGAGGTGGGAGCACAGGAGCTCCGATGGCAGTGGACGCGACGTCTCTGTGTTGAGTGCCGCGTGCATGGGGGTGTCGCTGTCGTCGTCCTTCTCGGTCGCCAGTGTCGGGTCATGCTCGAGCAGCCGGCGGTAGACGGCTATCAGGGCGCTGTAATACTCGGGGCGGGGGGAGGAGGGAAGGAGATCTCCAGGTAGGAGGTGGCCAAGGCGCAGGCCTCGCACAGCCGCCCCATTCTTGAGTAGCACCTCCACAGCCGTCAGATTGCCGCACCAGCGTGCCACCTCCAGGGGTTTCGGTGTGCCGCCGTTCGAGTCTGCTCCACAGGCGATGAGCGCCTCGAGCACCGCCCGCTGCACCTCATGAGAGGGCCACTGAGGGAGGTGGAGGTCCCTGTCGTTTGTCCCCCAGACACAAACAGAGCTGTCGGCCCCGTCGATGGCCAGGGAGAGCAGGCTGATGGGCTTCATGTGTTTGGCGGGTGAGTGTGGATGGTGCATGGCCAGAAGGATGCTGATGTCGGCATCAGCTCCTTCCTCACGGCAGAGTCCCCGGACTTGAGCATCTGGCTGGGGCGTGCGGCACATAATGGCGGACGCCAGCTGTCGGTTGGCGGGGCTGCTGCACTCGCTGCCATCCCCGCCGACGATCGTGCCGAGAGAGAAGCCCTGCGGTCTGAGCAGGGCGTCGAGCTGCCCCTCGCCACTCTGAATAGATCAAGGACACAGGCGGCCACCTGCATGTCCCCTGGCTCCTCCCCTCCTTTCTGCCACTCACCTGGCTGCACGACGGCTGCGATCTGCCGATGAATGAGAGGACGCAGCAGCCATCGCCTACCAAAGGACTTCAAACAGCGACTCCATCCATCCTACACGGCCAGGCCATCTGCACATCACAGAGAGTTGCTTCCGCGTGCTTCGCCTTTCTCCCCCTCGTTTGCATTCGGTGCGGCGCCGCAGCGGCGGCTGACCTTTCTCAGGAGGCATGCCTTGGTGCCCTTGTTTCGCCTGGGACCAGCTATCCAGGACTGTTTGATGAATGAATCAACAATGGGAGACCGGCAGCTACACCAGGGCCAGCCGGCCTCCAGGCGTCGGATGTACCCTGCATCTGCCACAACATTCCGTGAAACCGCCCGAGAGGGAGGATCGGCAGAGAAACCTTAGAAACCTTCCTTCCCCCTCCTCCTGATGCTCCGGTTTTGGCGAGTCGGCCAGCTGTCCACGCCCTCTCCAATGGCCGCAATGCATCCCACTATTGAGTGACAATGTTGCCGCCGGGCTACGGCAACCCTTCGGAAAGGCCGTCCACGGGCCCTCCGGCTCGTCCGTCACATCCTGGGTCGCATTTCATCCATGTTCCTGTCGTCCCGCCTCTTGCAGCCGCCCACATGCGTCCCATTGCCATTCGGCCCACTCTCGTCCCGCCGACCGTCTTCGGCATGCCGCCGTCCCCCCCCATCGCCCCTCCCACCTCCTCTCCCGTGAGGCCGCCGATTGCCGCCTCTTTTGTGCGACCTCACGCTGGGTCGGTCAGCCGAGAGAAAGTGTGGCTGATTCACATCTGTCACGGCTCTGTGCCTTCTCTGTGCATGCAGGCGTGATCGGACTGGTGACGTCCCGATTGAGCTGTGGCGTGCCCGAGTAATGCGATGCCTTCCGCTAACCGAGCTGCTCCCCCTGCGCGCGACCTCTCGCTCACTCGGCGCCGCACTCGTCACCGCCGAGGTCCTCCTGGCCCGGGTCGACGGCCTGCTGGCCCGTCATCAGCTCACCGGACTCATTGACGTCAACCGCAACACTGTCCGGTTCTTCAACCTTAGCCGATTCGAGTACTTCCTGCGGTTCGCCTACGTGCTCGACCAGGGCGGCAGCGAGTGGAAGCGGATGGGTATGCTCTTGCGGCTGGCCATCATCTACTCCATGACGTCCCACAGCACGCTGCCGCTGATCGTGTCGGCCCTGTGGGTGGCTGCCAACCTGCCGACGCGCGCGAGCTTCGACCGATTCCCTCTCATGATGGGCATCTACCGGATGGTGGGCCACCTGCTGGCGGATCCCACCGACGGACGCAACATGGCGTTGCAGACCGCTGGGCCCGGCTACTTCATCATCCCGGCCGATTCGCTGCTGCACCATTGCCGTGTGGTGCCGTTGGCGGATTTGCCTGCCAACCACTGCTACATTGAGAGCTACGACAGACACGATCCAGTAGTGGATCTGCCTACATCGAGATGGGTGGCCACCGATGACATCTGGATGACAACCGACGCGTACGACCCGCCCATGGACGGCGAGAAGTTTCCTTTGGCACGCAGCTCCTTCACTTCCTTCCTACTCAGCAACATCTTCGTTCCCCCGCTCCCCACCTCATCGCAACAGGCCTCTCGCGAAGGCAAGTCCACGTCCCTGCCTGCCTGCACCCACATCAAGGCGGACGTGGGTGAAAACGACAGCCGATTTCTGTCCCTGCTCGGTGACGCCCTTCCTGAGGAGATCGGGGCGCTCTCAGGGATAACGTGCAGTCGCGGCAACGACATCATATCGCGTCGGGTGATCCTCTGCGGCATCAGACCCGGTGAGACGGTCGCGGCTCGCCTCCTTGTGTGGGGCGGCAAGATCGAGCTGCAGACGACTGAGTTGCCTGCTGCCGATGCCTCCCAGCCGATGAACGTGCGCTTCCCCGTGTCCATGCCGCTGTTCCGCGGGCTGCTGCGGCGGTTCAGCCTAGACGAAGATGTGATCGATTGGGGGACGGATCGTGATAGATCATGACTGATTGATTGATCTTGATTGATGGGTGGACACCGACTTGATGCATAGCTTGATGAGCCATGCGGCCATTGTTGATGATGAATCAATTCATCGATCGATCGTCTTCCGTTCTTCATGGCAGCACACGAGAGAGATCCCCCACCCAGCAGAGACACTGACAGCGTTCAGCCATGCATTCACAAGACGAAGAATGCAAGTATGAGACCCACAGCTGTTCTCTCTCATCCCATTCCCTTGCTTGGTGTGCCTGTGGGTGGGTCGTGCCTTTTCTGGCCGGTGGGTGGAGTGGTTGAGTCTGAGCTTCCTTCCTGCCTTGTGTCTCAGTCCGAGTGCATGTGCCGAACGACTGACTTGATGGGTGAGCTGACGTCATGCAGACAAACATGGCAGGCAGAATACAGCTGCCTACAGTCTATCTTTAGTCGTTTGTATGTGATGAGTGAGCGAGACACAAATATCTGAACACGCAGGGTGAGGGTAGCATGTGCGTGGGTAGGTGAACGGGAAGGTTGGTTTTGTGAAAGCAGCAGCGACGCCGATCGACTGCTAGAGGAAGTGAGGGGCAAGGGCAGACAGCACGGGGTCGAGTAGAGCGATGCACTCAGTGCACATCATGACATTTGTGGCAAGGCATGTGTTGCAAAATCCAAGGACCTATGATCGATCTCTACCTACTGCACCACGTCGCATAAGAGCAGGCTAAGTCGACAACCAAGACACGCTAGCACATACCAGTTTTCGTCGCGCGATGCGATGCATACGTACAAATACACACAGAGTACACAGATCGATAAACAGCTAGCTAGATACAGCTGAGTCACGCCCCCATACAGACGGTAAACAGGCACATGAGAGTGAATTGGCAATGAGGGAACAAGACATCTACTCACACGAGAGTGCTCCTGACACATGAGATACGCTACAACCACCAAAACACTTCCCTTCTCCGGCTCCCTCTCTCCCTCCCCGCCATCCGCTTCGCTTCTCTCACAAGTACACCTGCTGCGTGTCTGTGATATGCTGTCGGCACCTCGGGCAGGATCGGTCGGCCGGGGGACCGCTCATCAACACGCCAGCACACCCACCACACAGACAGATGTGGCGCTGCATCCACACGTGCATGGGCAACAAAGAAACATGAGACGATAACGCCCATACAAAGAGAGTGTTTGTGTGTGCTTACACATGGGATGAGCAGGATGGACTTGTAGTTGTCCATGCAGACGTCGCACAGGAGAACCTCATCCACACTGCTGGAAGATGCTGAGGTGGCCTGGGCAAGCCTGAGGGGTAGTGTCACACACGGGGAGGGAGACATATGGATGGATGGATGCATGGACGGATGGATGGATGGACGGATGGATGGATGGAAGGACGGATGGATGGATGGATGTCGTTCCATGTCGATTCGCTCACTTCCATTGGGCCTCTTGCAGCTGCCGTATCAACGCGTCGTTCTCCTGATCCTGTTGGCTCAGTTGACCCACCAGATGCTCGGCAGCACCATCAGTGGTCGTCCCAAATCCGCCCTGTGCCCCGCCACAGCGCCCTCTCTGTCCATCCGCTGCGTGTGAGCTGCTGCCGGCCGGTACGGGCGTCCGGTGTGCCAATGCTGTGTTGGTGTCATTGCAGCTGGGCGATGCTGCTGGTCGATCGGCACCCTGACGCACAGATGCGGCGAGTGGGCGCACAAGCCCGCGGGGAGGGGGGTGCTGTGGTCGGGGGGGCAATGCCGAGGCGCTGATCGACGGCCGCACAGCAGCCATCGGGACGAGAGGCGGGGGGCCGCTGACACACAAACACGATGCACACATGACATACAGATGATGCACATATATCTCTCTTTGAGTGTGTGCGTACCGGTGTGCGCGTGTTTGGGTGGGTATGTGAGCGCCCAGCCCACGGCCGGCAGGAGGCCGCCGTACAGCACAAGATGAGAAAGGCCCACCACCAGTACTACACCACACACACACGTACGCACACATGGAGTGGGCAGCCATTCGAGTGACTATGGTATTCGGCTTACTTGAGCGGCTGTGTTTGGGTCACAGGTGCATGCTGGCGTGTGGGGCCGGCTCTTGTTGGTCGGACTGTAGGTGTGGGCGTGCCTTCTTGTTTGGTTTCTTACGACCCCTGACGACGGGCACGAACTCTCCATCGCTGTCCTCACGATCGACAGGCGAAGTGGCGGGGGCAGGGACGGCAGATGAAACATCACACGACGGTGAAGGGGCAGCACTGCACAGACACACAAGGGAGAGGGAGAGAGCGTGTCAGTGAGGCAATGAGGCCGTCTTCACTGTGGCTGTGTGTGGTTACGATTGTGGGTCGGCAGATGAGGTGGAGGGCGGCTGCTCGTCTGCGTCGGTTTCGACCTCACCAGTAGCCACACTGAAGACAGACAGACAGACAGACCGACAGAACACAAGTCCTCCCTGCCCATCTGACGGCCACTCGTGGGTGTATGGGTCAGCCCACCTGCTTGGTCCCTCGTCATCAACCACCTCACACTCCATTGACACTGACTGCTGCTGCTGCCCGTGCTGCTGCTGCTCGTGCTGCTGCGGGTGTCCGCCGCCCTTGCCGCCCTTCTTGCCGCCTCTCTTGGCTTTCTTGACCTTCTCCCTAGCCTCCTCCCTGATGAGCTTCGCGGCGATCTTGGCGGCCTTGGCGGCACCACTCTCCTGCTGCTGCTGCTGCTGCTGCTTCTGCTGCTGCTGTGGTGGGGCGCTCGGCTGGTTCATCTCCTTGCCGATGTCCTGCACGAGTTTGCGGACGAAGCGCCGGTGTGGTGTGGTGGTCCCCATCAGCTGGATGTCCGCACCGTGCCGCAGGAGTGTGCGGATCACCTGCCTGGCCCTGTCGACCGTCTCCTGTGCCGCCTTGTCTCTCAGATGGCAGGACAGGAAATGCCCAGCATACTCCAGCAGCGAGATGCCCTCTGCGTCTGTGTGCTGCCTCTTGTTGGTCTCCTCCCTCCCGAGACGCTGGCACAGCCACTCCACCACACACGGCGCACCCGCGAGCACGGCGCTGCCGAGGGGCGTATAGCTATCACCATTCCTGGCCGTGATGGAAACGCCGTGCTCGGCCAGCAGGGTGAGGAAGGAGCGCAGGAACTCCGCCGACATCAAGCCCTCCGCCATCCCGGACGTGTGGATGGGGGTCAGCGTGTGCTCGCCGTCGCGGAACTCTTCACTTGCAAGTGTGGGATCATGTTGAAGCAGACGACGGTACGCCTTCAGCAGGTCGGCCTCGTACTGGGGGCATGGAGGGGACGGAAGGTATGGCTGGTTTGGGAGGAAAGCCAGGTACATCCCTTGGGTGACCGCACCAGCCCTGAGCAGTGCATCGACGGCCGTGGCGTTGGCACGCGAGCGGGCCGCCGGCAGAGGCCGAAAACCTTCACCCGGCCGACGGTTGGCATCGGCCCCGGCATCGATGAGTGCTTCGAGGACCGCCTGCTGCAGCTCGCGAGATGGCCACAGAGGGAGGGTCAGACGCGTGTCGGTGTTGCGGATGATGATGGCGTCGATGATGACCAAGGACAGCAACCCAACAGGCGGCACTCGACGGGACGCCAGGTGCACCTCAAGGGCCGCATCCGCGTCGGCCCCTTCTTGACACAGACGAGTGACATCGTCAGCCGATGTGATGGTGCGGCAGGCGGCTCCGGCCGCAAGATCCATGGTGGCAGGATAGCTGCCACCATCGCTGTACATCTGGACCTTGGAGCAGCCCTGGGCCCCGAGCAGCTCCCTCAGGCGGCGAGAGCTTGGCTCTTCCAGTGCAGGCTCCCACTCCTGGTCCCATATGGTGTGGCTGCGGAGCTCCTCGGACATCCCACCAGGGTAACGGCAAGCACCAGCCGTCTGCAGCAAGAGGAACAAAATGGAGGGAAATGAAGGGAGATCTGTGCAAGGATGGGAGGCTGACCTGTGATCTCAACACGAGCGGACCTGTTGGCGGGACGGCTATTCTCATTCGGCTAAGCTCGCATCTCGACCCGGTTTCGGTAGCTTGTAGGGCGGAGAGGATGGGCAGCGAAGCCCCGGCCATCGCCCGGCAGATCTGCGAGGCGTTTGAAGCGCAAAAGACGAATGTGCGGCAGCTTGAGGCCATCGAGTGTCGAGAGCGTCAGGAGCCTCAGGGGCGTGGCTACCGCTTCGAATTCGTCGACAGACAGACGGGGCAGCGCCAGGGCGTAGATCTGGCCGGCTTGCCCCCGCCGTATGGATTCGCGTCCATCATCCCTCGGTTTGAGCTGGCCTGCAATGCCCTGCTGACGCATCATCGGGGCGGTCCGACGATCAACATGATGCAGGCCAACGACGAGGACGGCCGACCCACGATGGTCGTCTTCGCCAACCTAGGTACACACACCACCCGACACACGCCACTGTGAAGCCTGCCTGCCTCCGTTCATTCCTGCCCTCCCGCTTGTGTGTGTCGGTCATGTGGTTGCAGGCCAGCCAAACGGCAAGGTGGTGTGGGTGAGGAGGCCCCCAAGTCACGTGACCCGATGCACCAGACGGTGCCTCCACCCACCACGGCCCTCACATCGCACTCGGTGCCGTGCAGCATCACCCAGACCAGAAGCAGCAGCAGCAGCAGCAGCAACACGTGGGCCACCATCCCCCACCCCACCCCCCTGACCCCGCAGCGGCAGCTCTCACCAACACGGACGATCAGCGAGAAGCGAGTGGCGCTGCACCAACGGACCAGGGAGGGGGAGGTGAGGGTGAGGGAGGGCAGCGAGATGGCATGGGCCGGCTGGCATCGGCGAGGGACGCTGCGGCGGCAGGGGCACCGTCGTCATCAGACCTGACGAGTCAGACACATAGACGGGCACCGCGTGTCACGAGTGTCATTTCCTTCTGTGTATGTGTCTGGTTGCGTCAGTGCACTCTGACAAGAACGATGATGAGTACCGCAGAATGGCGGATGGCGATATGGAGCAAGAGGGTGGGCAGGGACCCAATGGAAAGAGCCGCCCGTGCCGCATGCACGTTGCTGTGTCTGTGTGTACGTCAGATGTGGCTATGGACGCACCACCTCCTGCTGCCGCTGCCGCTGCCGCTGCCGCTGCCGCTGCCGCTGCCGCTGCCGCCGCTGCTGGCGGTCCTGACGAGTCGGCCACGGATGGGGATGGGCAGCCCAACAGTGTGGAGGAGGACTGCCGTCGGTCCTTCATGGCCAAATACGGCTCATGCATCTCCAAGGAGGTCGCCAACGGTGTCACATTCGACCTCCGCTACTCGTCCCCGGGCAAGGATTCCGATTCTCCGCATCCGCCTGAAGATCACGAGGAAGGCCTCCTCTTCGTGGCAATGGCAGCACATGACCAGGAAGCTCGGAGAAAAAGGGGTGCCGGTTCCTCTGGCCCATTCTGGAAAGCGCCGGCGCGGCACCTTGCGTCAACGTGAGGCATCTGCTGACCACGGGGGTGTATCGTCAAAACAGAGGCGACTCTCGCAGAGGCAGGGGGCTGGGGAGGGGGAGGGCCAAGGGAGAGGTGTCGTAGATGGTGTGGTCGGCGATGGTCCACGCCCCACGGGCCGACGGGCGTCGGCAAGTGGCGCTGCTGCTGCGACCCTGGCGGCAGGTTCGACATACCCACACCGAGCCTGTCTGTGTTGAACCTGCCGACAGCTCTGTCTGCTGCTGCCTCTCAGGCCGTCACATCCGTCACAACATGGCTGCGCCGCCTCCCCCGCCGCCACCAGTTCCACCTCTGCCTCCCCGCCCTCTCGCCGCCACAGTCCCCGCATCTCATGGCAACTCAGCGATGGCTGAGGCCCCATCGCCGCAGCCACCACTGACAGTGGACCAGCCACCGCAGCAAGAGAACCACCCTATGCACCAGGACCAGCAGCATGAGGAGCGGCCAGCGGTGGGAGCTGCCGGGGAGAGGGACGGTGAGGGGCACCCACAGCCACAGACACAGCCACAGCCACCTCCTGCACCCAGTGCTGTCGTCAAGACGGAGCTCGCCGACACACCACCAGCCGACTACAACCAGCACAGCCGTCAGGGCGGAACCACCATCAAGCAGGAGCAGATGGGTGGGCAACATGACCCTCCAGCAGCAGCAGCAGCAGCGGCAGTAGCAGTAGCATCCGCCGAGAGGGTGCAGGGTGCGTCTCGGGTCAAGGTAGAGACGGGTGCGTCCGGGGCAAAAACACGGGATGGGCGTGGGCCGGAAGGTGCGAGCGGTGTCGGGCATCAGCAGGGTGAGGTGGTAGACTTGGTGGCCGACGGGGAGGGTGATGAACGTGGAGGGGGGAGCAGTGAGTACGTCGACAAGCTCCACATGCTGTCGCATGTGGACCTGGTGGCGGCCCTAAAGAAGCAGAAGGCACACGCTGCCCTTGAGGTCGTTGAGGAGGTCAGTGCAGCGAGGTGTAGCGAGCACACCTCCACCCCATCCACTCACTGGTCTGTCTCTCTCTTTTCGTTCGGGTGTGTGATACAGATGGCGTTTGACGGGAGGAATTTGGCTTCTCTGCGTGGGAAGACGGTGTCTCAGGTCGTGCTTCAGTACTACGATGGTGAGCGAAAACACAGTGGGCGAGTGGGCCACCTGATGAACTGGATCGACGACGTCTACAAGAACGACAACACGGTATACATTCATTCACTCAACCAGACAGCCAGCCAGACAGACAGCCGGACAGAAATCAATCAATCACGTGTGTGCATCAATCAGGGCCGTCTGCGCGTGCCGCTAGCATCGGCATCGGCATCGGCATCGGCAGCAGAACGCTGACCATACTCCCCAGGTGACATGAGATCCCCACTAAATCGACGCCACAGGCCGCACCGTGCTCCACTGCCGTGCCCTGTTTGTGTGTCAGATAGACGAGCGGCTTCGCCGAAAGTTTTTCCTTAGCTGTGGGGCGGTCCGTGGGTGGGTGGAGAGGGGAGAGGTGTGTCGTGTGCTGCGTGCTTCCTGACCGGCCCACCTGCTCGCCTGCCTGGGCCGGCCGGCCGGCCGGCCGGCGAGAAAACGCATTAGCCGAGTAAAAGCAGCAAATCGAAGAACTCGAACCATCGCACCTTGAAGACTCGAATGGTCCCTATATATATCGGTATGTGTGGCCCTCGGTCCTCATTAAACGGCTTCGCTAGCTATACAATAAAGATGAGAGGGCGATGGGTGGATGGATGGCGCGATGGGTGATTCATTGGACGATTCATTCACCAGATAGGTGGCTGCGAATGAGTGAGTGACACTGCGTCGATCTCTTGTTGGTGCGTGTAGCTGACTGAAAAAGGTGCGGACGGGCGATGCAGTCAGTGGTGCATGTGTTGTGTGTCTGTCCGTGTCTTCCTTTCATGAAGTGGACCAATCCTGATGTGTTGTTCTCAATTGTGTATTATAAATGTTCTGAGGTCTTCACCGCAGCACCGCACCACCGCACGGCACAGACACGCAAGGGAAGCAAGTGCACACAACCGAGTGAGTCCTCAGCCACATTGATTGCACATCCAGTGTTATCCACAAAGAGACAGACAGCCGGGCAGACAGACAGACAGACGTGCACACGAGGCGATAGACAGACGCCTGGCCTTACCAAACCTCCGATCTTTTGGAAGTATACATACGTGGATATACGTACGGCTAAAACCATAAAGGCGGATTGTCAGTCAGTCAGTGCGATGGCTTGGGCAACGACACAACTGATTGACACACCAGGTCTGATGCACCCGCAGCACAAGAAGAGACCATCTCAAATTACAAAACGCCCGCCGCCCCACGCCACGCAGCGCCACCCACACATAAACAAAAGTGCTGCAGAGGAGACACACTCGTCTGTCTGTCTGTCTGTCTGTCGGCTTTGCAAGTGAGTGCGATGATATCTAGCTAGCTATCGATGTTATGCTATGTGCCGCCGTCCATCCAGTGGTGAATTAGTGCACACACATGTGCAAACAGGGATGTGTGTGTGCACCTTGTGGGCACGTCCAGCCAGCCCCCATTTGTGTGATGCGTGTGATGTGAGTATCACCCCATCGAATCGATCCACAGACAGAGAAAGACACTTGCACACTTACTCGTACCTACCATCTATCTCATCTGCCTGCACCCACCGGCATCCATCCATCCACACGTCGAGCACACGCAGCCCCCCACCTACCGCCCATATCCCATCATCTGATCTGCACACTCACCCCAGGCACCACCACCAGACGAGCATCATATCATTGGCTCTGCTCGAATCGCTTTCGCATGACGATGCCCTGGTTGGCGCACTCCTCCGCCCAGAACTCCTCCAGCCACCCCAGCTCAGGCGCACCCTCCTCATAAGTGAACCCATGGCCGAAGGGGAACAGCGGGACCTCACCGCTCCCATCGTTGACCACGGCCTGGCAGGGCCGTGCTGGCCACGAGTAGCTGAGTTTGGCCGAGAAGGGTCTGTCGCCGTAGAGGACGTCAGCGATGCCCAGGCCGCCTTCGGTGCCCGGCAGCCAGGCGGCCACGAAGGCGTCGCATCGGTTGAGATGGGGGTTGACGTACAGCGGGCGGCCGGACAGCAGCACACACACCACTTTGGTGCTCGTCGACACAGTCGCCTTGACCTTATCCAGCAGCTCGAGGTCACGGGGGTACCTGACGGTCAGACAGACACCACACACATAGGTAGGGAGAAATGCATCAGTCCATCACATCACACACACAGGTGCGTTGGCCACCTGGCGTGCAGTGCCAGGCTGGTCTCTCCGAGGTCGCCATACACCTCGGCATAGGGCAGCTCCCCCAGCACCACCACCACCGTGTCGACGGCCTCAGGGGGCCTGTCGTCCGCCTCCATCTCGCTCAGGTACGCACTGCCGCCGTAGTGAGCGGCCTTAAGCTTGATGCCCTTCCACACCGACGTGGCCTGAGGGAACTCCTTGTTGCCGATGTTGTCGCCCTGCCACTCCAGCGACCACGCCCCCGTCATGGCGGGGATCCAGTTGGCCAAAGGCGAGTCGGCGCCCTCGTACGGCGGCTTCCCTGGCAGCACCTTGCGGCCGGCCGTCAGCCGAGACACCACCCACACACTCCCGCCCTTGGGCAGTGGCAGCGCGGCGTTGTTGTTCTTCAGAAGGACGAGTGACTTGCGGACGGCCTCGCGCGCGAGTGCGGCGTGCTCGGTTGAGTGGAGGAGGTCGTATTGGTTGGCGTATTTCCGTGTGGATGGCTTGCCCTTGACTTTGGAGCCGTCGGGTCCGATGAGGCCGTACCTCATCTTGACGGTGAGGATGCGTCGGACGGCGTCGTCGATCCGGTAGAGGGGGATGGTGCCTTCCCTGACGCGCCGCATGGTATTGGTGATGAACTTCTGCCAGTTGTCCATGCCGTCGCCGACCATGAGCATGTCCACGCCCGCATTGATGGTCTCCGGGCAGTCGATGACCGTGCAGCCCTTGACCGCCCTGTGCGCACTCCAATCTCCCACCACCAAGCCGTCAAAGTCAAATGTGTGCTGAAGGAGCCAACAGAGAGAGAGGATGCGCGACAAATGGGTATCTATCAAGTCACCTTGAGCACGTCGGTGATAAGGAATTTGTAGGCGTGCATGTGCACGCCGTTGAAGAGGGTGAACGAGGGCATCACTGCCTGCGCCTTGCCATCCGACATGCACGCCCTGAACGGCGGCAGGTGCACTCGTCTCAGCTCTTCCTCGCCCAGCAGCACGTTGCCGTCGGTGATACCGCCCACCGGCGCACCGTCGCCGATGAAGTGCTTGCACGTCGTCAGCAACTTACCGTCCTTCAAAAAGGTCTTGGGGTCATCCGACTCGCCCTGCGCACTCACACACACACACCTCTCTGTGTCGGCGTGTCTCTCTCTCCGTTCACCAGCACACCTGAATCCCCCTGACGAGGGCGCCGATGAGTCTCTTGGCGGTGTATGGCTCCTCAGCGAACGACTCGTAGGTCCGCCCCCACCTGTCGTCACGCGTCACGGCCACAGTGGGCGCCAAGGTCCAGTCCACGCCCGTGACAGACACCTCAGCAGCCGTTGCCCTGCCGATCCGCCGCATCAGGTCGGTGTCGTTGGCACACCCGAGACCTATGTTATGTGGGAATAGTGTCGCGCCGGGCATGTTGTTGTGGCCGTGGATGGCGTCCGTGGCGATGAGGGGCGGGATGGGGACCCGCCCGCCTGTGGGCTTGATGGCGTTGTCGTAGAAGTTGTCCCACGCGTTGACGATGCCCTTGGACGACTTCTCGCCTCTGAACCAGCCGGGGATCCACAAGAGGCCACCGATGGACCACTCCTCCAGCATGGCCGGGTCTTGCAGGAACACGATGGGCACGATGACCATCTGCGAGATCTTCTGCTTCAGGTCCATCTTGGCCAAAGTCGCCTCCACGAACCAGTCGTCCGCACCGATCGCGGCGCCAGCCTGAGGGGTCACATTGCCGGCCGTCTCCGTTGACAGCCCCTCTGTCCCGGCCGCCCCGGCATCGTCGGTGAATCGAGGCCACCCACAGGTGCGGGGGCCCGACACAAAAGTCGCCAGGGCCTCCACACGCGAAGCCCCCTCGTCCGCCTCGAGCCGACACATGTTAGTGAGCACGTCGAATGTGAAGGCCTTGCAGGTCCCGGACATCTGGCAGAGCGTCTGGCACCGCTCGGCCGACTCGGTCCTCTCAAGGACGGCCTCCTCTGTGCCCTTGATGGACTGGCCAAGGGTGAAGCATGGCGGGTCGTCGGGGACCGGGATGGCCAGTGAGCTCGAGGCGAATGGCTTCATGGAGGCCTTCTGGTACGTGTGCCCAATGTCGGGCGCTGACGACAGACAAAAGGGAGGGAGGGAAAAGACGATTGATTTGATAGATTGGTGCTGTGAGTGTTCACTGTTTGTCACCACACCGCTCTGCTTACAAGAGCATGATTTGGTGCCCGACACGACGCCGGCCTTGGGGATCTTCCCATTGAGGGGCAGCTTCTTCATCCAGCAAGTGGTGTTCTCGCCGCCCCATCCCCACACGAACAAGTCGCACTCTCGAGTCTCGCGGCACGACTCAGAACACGCCTTGGGCGAGGGCGAGTCTTCCACCATCCCGCTGCCCTCCGCATCTATGTCAACGTCCAGCTCGGCGCAATAAGGGATGTCCACACCTGCAGGCAGGCAGGCACGCGCAGACACCAATCAGATCAGAAGTGTGTGAGTGCCTGCCAGCGGCTAGGTGGGTGGCTGGGTGGGGCATGGCATCTCACCGCACACACGAGGGCCTGATGTGACGGTCGAGTCGGCCTTGAGGGTCTCCTGCTCGCTCTCACTCTTCGGCAAGTTCTTGAGGCTGCACAGCAGCTCCTGCGAGTCCCATGTGAAGTGCGTGCACGCCTCCTGCGCAAGGCACTCCTGCTGACAGTCGGGGGCGGACGCCACGCCAGGCACCTCCCCCACCACGGCCAGAGGGGCGGCTGTGCCCTCCTGGCCCTTGATCCCATACTCGAGACCCGACTCGAAACACACCGACCGCATCGCCACGTTTGCCTTCTTCTCGGGCATGGTCTCGGGCTCGGGCTCGGGCTCGTTGACACTGCCGGTGTCGGCCGGGGGCGGTGTTTGTTCTTCCTCTCCTTCTGCCGCCACATCCACCTCCACCTCTGCCTCCTCCGGCTCCTCTTCCCTCTGGGTCTTGGCGGCGAGAGGATTGGTCAATAGGTCGGCGTCGGTGAGCTCCTCAGCGCCTTGTGTGCTGTTTGCTGAGGCGTATGCCGACACCTTGTGGTCGTGGTTGCTGGGGTCCTGACCTCTGACGTTGTTGCCCCCTGTCGAAGTGGCAGCAGCAGTAGCAGTAGCAGTGGCAGAAGGGGCCCTCCCCCCCTCGCCACTGCTGCTGTTGTCGGCCGGGAAGGGGTTCCACCACTTGTCTTCGGACAGGGAAATGCCATTCGAGCCGGCCGGTGCTGCTGCCACATTGGAATTATTGCACGAGAAGAAAGGGACCACATACAGCAGCACGGCAGCTGAACACGGCGACAGCGCAACAAACAATAGCTAGCGCAGTGGCCTGCAGCGCTGCAGAAAGGCATGGTTGTCTGTCATCTACTGGCTCACCACAGATGGAGAAGGACAGGGGTCGCCTTGGCGAGGCGCTTGGCGAGGCGCGTTTGGTCATGGCGGTGCGTCTTGAAGGCGGAGAAGATTCGGCGGCAGGAAGCGAGCAGGCGCTCTCTTGCAAGGGCGGCCCATCCATGGCTCCGCGTTGGCCTCCGCTTTCAACAAATGGCGTCGTCCTTTTAAAACGGCGCTGAAATAATTGTACTAGAATTC
>CDMY01000499.1:229073-254654 GCA_001179505.1 Vitrella brassicaformis | reverse complement strand
TGGCGAAAAAATATAAACATTCATTCACGCCACCAGCCGCACCCGGCCATCGGTCAGTCAGAATGTGCATATGGAGGGGAGGGCTGCAGTGCTCTCCCGGATCTCCTCCGCGTGCGCCATCTCGGGGCCGGGGAAGCTCGCCACACGGCGTGCAGAGGACCTCGAGCAGGAGGAGCTGTCGCCGTCGTTGATGGTGGTCTGCCACATGGGGCCGCCCTCGATGGACAGATCGGCCTCACTCACAGACACGGCGTAAGAGCCGGGCGGAAAACAAGAGGTGCCTGAGATGGTCACGGGGAGGGAGAGAGAGAGACCGAGAGAGTGTTGGGTTTGATGCACCTGGCGACGTGTGTGGTGTGGTGTGGTGTGGTGTGTGTGGCTTTTGTTTGTGTGCTAACCGATCCGGTTGATGATCCTGAGGACGTTGAAGATGTCGTCACGGCAGATGTCGGGGTTGACCAAAGGCAGACGCCAGAAGAAGGGACGCCCGGCCAACGTGTGGTAGTCGACCTGTGCTCACACCGACACACACACACACACCGACTGGGTATGTTCCTGCCTGCCTGCCTGCCCATGTGTGTGTGTGAGTACCATGATGGATCCCTCTGTGAGCATTTGCCTCTTCATGGCGGGTGCGACGTGTATGAGGTGCTCGTGCAGGAGGGGGTGCTGCCAGCCGTGCTGGGCGAACGGCTTACGCAGGTCGTAAGGCACCCACCAGAAGCAGCAGTTGCAGCTCACCGGCTCCCATACCAGGTGGAATGCATCCTGGTTGATGTCACTGGGCATGCCGGTGGGCACCGACTCCTCAACTTCCACCTCGGTCGGCAGATTCACACCACGACCTGCCCGGTGGCACACACCACACACCACACACACTCCTTGTTCGACGATTGCCTCTGTGTGTGTGTGTGTGTGTGTGTGTGTGTACCAGGGCAAGAGAACTTCTTGGGGAACGTCCGGATGAGCTCGGCCAGCTCCATCGTGTGGGTGTAGACCAGCCGAATGCGATTAGCCATTCCCTGGTCACCCAACTGACCACACAACAAACAGCCAGACACCCACACCAGCCAAGCCAGATCATTCACACACCACAGTAGCGGGTGAGGTGTGCCTCGCGTGTGTGTGCGTGTGTGCGTGTGAAGGTACTCATTACCTTTTTCCAGAGGCACCAGGCTTTAAATGCGTCGGCCCGCCTGCCGTACTGGAAGGTGGAGCAGCACGAGTCGAGGTCGCACAGGGGCGTGTCGATGTGGCTGAACAGATTCGGACACGCCACCGTGCTGTGCGTGCGCGACAGCAAACCTGAAAGACGTAACGGACGACACACAAAGCACGGTGTGCGTGTGTCGGTGAGAGTCTCTGTGTGTGTGCGTGGTGGGGGGTGCGAACGGTACCAGGGTGTCTGGTGAGCAGTGCGGAGCACTGCAGTGGCACCCCGAGGAGCTTGTGCAGATTCCAGCTCACAGAGTCGGCGCGATCCATGCCCCTGATGCAACGGCACCAACAACGAAATGCGATAGATACGTGCCTTGCCTGCCACCTCTCCTCTCTCCACATACACCTCCCTTCCAGTCCCTCACCTGCAGAGCTTCTTATAGTATTCCTCCTGGGGCAGCAGGAAGGACGCCCCCACGGCCCCGTCGACGTGCATCCACATGCCCCACTCGTCACACACGTCTCGAATGGCCTCGAACGGGTCAAACGCGCCCGCAACCGTCGTGGCGGCCGTGCAGTTGACGAAGAAGGGGCGCTTGCCGGCGTCGGCCGCCTGCTGCACGGCGTGGGCGAGGGCCTGGGGGTCCATGGCGTTGGTCGACGGCAACACCGGCACGTGCACCACGTTCTCCACGCCGAGACCCAGCAGCGCTGTGGCCTTCTCGATCGACTCGTGGCCCTGATCCACACACACACGCACACACACGTCGATGAGGTGAGAGCGCCTGAGTGGGTGGGAATGTGTGTGCGCTCGCGTACCTGCTCGGAGGTGAATATGACGAGTGGGGGCGTGCCGTACACCCCCTTCACTTTGACCTCGGGCACGATGTGGTGCCTGGCGACGTTGAGGGCCATGACGTTCGATATCGCCCCCCCTGGATTCAGCAGCCCGTCAAACGTCTCAAAGGGCGCCGACAGCTTCCGATCCGACCGACGCAGCCGATCCACCAGCACACTCGGCACCACCTCACGGCTCACATCGCCCACATGCCCACACCGCTCCCTCTCCCCTGTGCCGGCACTGCACCGAGTCGACGGAGGGTGGTTCTGGGCATCGAGCCGTGGCGACTGCGATGCGTCGGTGGAGGCCTCGCTGAGCTTGCTGGAGGTGTCTGCAGGGGGCGGGAGCAGGTTGGGCGCCGACTCGTCGGTGGTCGACGCCGCCGTGGGCTGCTCTGCCGGTGAGGGCGCCCGTCGGTCGCCGCAGAGTGAGAACTCCTGCGGCGTGTCGTTGTCTTGCGAGTTGGGGTCGAAATGGGTGTACCAGCCGAGGAATGACGCCATGTGCTGCAGCAGCCGCTTCTCCATCAGCAGAAACACGGGGGCCATCTGACAAGGGGAGGGACATCACGATGAGAGGGTGCCTGCCGTGCCGTGGTTGGTACATATTACCTCGAAGGTGAGGAGGTTTGCGTTGAGGCAGTTGGAGAGGCAGTCGGCCGCCACGGCCAGCGGGTCAGCACGGGCAAACAGCTGGTTGAAGAAGTACAAGTGACCTGATCGATAATCATGATACACGCAAGCAACCAGCCAGCGATATATGGACCATCCATCTGCCCTGTGTGGGTTTGGTTTCTGTCTGCTGTGTCTGCATGGGATGGCAGCTGAGCTCAGCTGCCTGACACACCCACCGGTATTTGTGGAGAAGTCGCAGGTGTTCTGGACGGCAGCGAGAATGGAGTCGTCGTCCATCGGGGCCGCATTGTCAGAAAACTCCAACGAACACCTTCACACAAACACACACACGTCCATCCATCCATCCATCCGATCTTTGGTGCATCAATCAATCAATCGGTGAGGTGACGTAAGTTAAGTTCTTTGCTTACTTCTCATTGAATATCTCTTCGATGTCGCACTTGGTCCTGAGTTTGATGACGGGGCGGCTGGCGGGGCAGTCGAGGCTCTTCAGGTAGTTGCGCGCCGTGTCAAACACACTGCAGACCAGACGTGCACACACAAACACGGCCAACATCAGCAGATTGCCACCTGTCTGGCTGGCTGGCTGGCTGGTGGCTCTCTCTCTCTCTCTCTCTCTTTGCTGACCGTTCGTGCAGTGGTTGGAACCTCGACGTCTGTGTGGGGAAGCAGTTCACCCAGCGGATGCTGTGCGACGACGGGTCAACAATCTTGCACCTGAACACACACAGGCCAACCAACACATGACCAAGCTGTGTGTGTGTGTGTGTGTGTGCGTGTGGTTGTCACTCACTTGGTGAACGAGGGGATGTAGAGGTGCAGCGACACCGACAGGCCATGGCTGTCGTTGACTATAGCGTGCCTGCGTGTCAACACACATACACACGATTCCGTCTGTCTGTCTGTCTGTCTGCATCTCACTCCATGACGACGTACCATCCGTGCGAGTCGTCGATCCAGCAAGCCTTGTTCTGCGGAATGCGGTCACGACCAATCTCACGCACCCTGACTCACACCAGACGAGACCATATGCACACGACACGCCCATCCCTGTGTGTGTGTGCGCAGGGAGGGAGGGAGGGAGGGAGCCGTGTTGCCCACCGACCTCTGGTCAGGTCCTTCTTCGACCACTGAGTATCTGACTTCGCTGAGGTCGCCCTGGAGTGGCATGAGGAAGCACCGCTCGCACGGGTGGTTGTGGATGGCACTCCGCGACTTGGGCGACCACGTCAGGATCAACAGAGAAAACAAATCGGGCTGCGAACGCACTTGCGCACTGTTGGACAACACAACACACACACGCAAGACAGAGAGCGAGGCGAGTAAGCAGAGTAGACACGTGGCGCTGTGAGGGCGGTGTTGTGTTGCGGTTGTCTGTCTTTGTGTCGTTCTTACCGGCTGTAGCCATAGATTTGGAAGCCCTTGATCTCCGGGATGGTGCTGTGCAGTATCCAGTCTGCACACACGGCACAAGACACCAAAGACAACCGTGTCTGTCTGTCGTTGTGCTGTGTGTGTTGTGTGTGTCGAGCTGACTGACCTGTGCCCCTGTAGCTCTCGAGTACCCTCTGGCACTTGTTGAGCCTCTGGGGGTCGTTCCGGTTGTAGAGGATACACGTCAGCTCGTTGAACAGCGCGTCCAGGCAGTGCATCGGAGTGGCCCCACCACCACCGCCGTCAAGACACCCGCCCCGCTCGCTACGAGCGCCACACTCGGGCGTCAACGACGATGTCGAGCCAGACATCGCCGCAAGAGGACACCGGCAGGCCTCCTTCCGAAACCAACACCACTCTCCTCACGATTTGTGCCCACAGAAAGGACAGATGTCGGCTGAGCGCCGTCCAAGGGACGACAGGAGGCAAAATCAACGGGATTCGAGATTTGCGAGCTTGGAAGCTCGCAGGTGGGCGAGCTGCGAAGGGATCCCCCGATTCCTGGCGCTTTCGCAGCGTCCCTTGGCGCTACGACTCGTCAACTATCGAGATCGGGCGAAGTCATCTGTCGGGAATCATGGATCAGCGGAGGAAGACGGCCCATCTCGTCGTCTCACTTCTGGCGCTTCTTGCAGCCAATGGCATCTCCTTCGCCAATGCCTTCGTCCCCGACAATCGTCTGCTGCTCACCCGAATGAGGCCAATCTGCGCCACGGCCCGCCGCAGTGGGGCCAGTGATGACACTCAGCTGAGGGAGCAAGTGCAACGGCTCACGAAGCAAGTCAAGAAGCTGAAGGAGCGGCTGGAGGAAACGGCGGCAAACGTGCAGACCGCCACTGCTGCTGCGGACTTTCCGCCGCTTTGGTGAAGAAGGGAGTGCTTGATGAGGACGATCTGCCTTCTTCACTTGAGCGAAGGGAAGGGATCAAAGATGATGAACCGCGAAGAGGGAGGAGGTCAAGGAGCTACGTGAGATGAAGGAAGGAGCGGCGGAGCTATCTGAGATAAAGGACCGCATCGTGGACACGCAGGCGCGGAATCCACTGCTCCGAAAGAGGTTTTGTCACTCTCTCGAGTGGCTGATGGGAGAACTGGAGGAGCTGCCTGACACAGCGGAGAAGGTGGAGCACTTGGTCAAGACGCTGTGGGAAAAGGGAGTCATTGAAGAAGAGGACATACCCTGGGGGCTTCGGGATGTATTGAGGGGGTGACCGTGATATATGTGGCTGAGGCCTTGTTCTGCGACATGCTTCTCAACGAGCCCCTTCCCACCAGACCTCACACTCCAGTGCTGTCTGTCTGTCTGTCTGTCTCTGTGTGTGTGCAGAGGTGTGGATTGGGATCGAGAACAAGCTGCTGCCTAGGGTGGTGTGATAGTGGGTGGGGTTAATGTAGGGAGGGAGGGAGGGAGGGGATGGATGGTGTGACCCTTGACACAGCGATGCAGGGGACTGCGCATGCAGTGAGTCAAGGGTTACCTGTTTCTGGCCGTTCTTATGTCTTGTGCGTGTGTGTGTGTGTGTGGAGACTCTGCCGCTGATGCTCAATCTGTGTCTGGCCACTTCAGCAGCACCAAACCAGCATTTGACCAAAAAATCAAACGATGACCGATGCAGGCCGGCCGCCTCGATGGTCCTGTCCTGCCCCTCTCCCCCGCCCTCCCCCGACCACCTAAACCGACCGACACGTCACTGTCTCGACGGGCGGGCGGATTGCCGCCGCTGTGGGTCGGGTCGGTCGACAGGGGGGAGGGGGGCGAGGGATAAGGTATGGCAATAACACAGCGAAGACGGCATAACGACATAAATGTCTGCCAAAGCAACACACGCATCACACAAATGGTCGGCCACCGGCAAACGAAGATCCGAAAGAAAGAGGTGAGTACCAAGCGCATTTGGCTTGCATTGAAGCTCCCCGTCCGCCAAATCTGTCCAGCCACCCACCCAGTCAGTCAGTTAGTCAGTCAGTCACTTGTCAACACACACACAACTGGCCAGCCTGACAAACACCACCAACACCAAAACATAGAGGGCAGACATTAACACGGTCACAGAATCAGCCCTTCTTATGAATGAGTGCCATTCTCTCACCTTCAGGCATCGGAAGGTGCAGCCATTTCCACACACGTGTCCCCCCTGTCATGGCCGACGCCGGTGATGCTCAAGCCCTCGATGTTGGTTCCCACAGGGAGGGAGGAGTTGATGGAATCATGTTGCTCAGCTGTCGTGCTGGGGACCGTGAGCGTCACATACTGCAGGCCCCTGATGCGCGGGATCAGCGATAAGAGGCGGTTGTGGACGGCGCTGGCCGCAGACTGCCCATCATCGGGCACTGGAGGTTAACACACAGAAGGCACCACTGAGGACGGGAGGACACAAATGGCCTTTCTGTTGGCGTACGTGTCATGGTAAAAGCTAGTGTCTTGATCATCGGCAACCCGTCTGCCGCCTCCACCAGCTGATCGACATCTACTTGCGCCAGCCCCACCACCAAATTCACCTCTCTCTCCCTCCCCAGCGCCGTCAACACGCCCACCTTCTCCTCAGACGATATCCTTCCGATGTCCACCCGCCCCACCTTCTTGGGCATCTTGGCGGCCAGCAGCCGCCCGGCAGGACCGCCCAGGTTGCTGGAGACCTCCAGGCTAAGGCGATCCGCATGGCTTGGGAAGGGCTGCAGATGGCTGATGATGGCGGGGTGGGGCGACGGGGTGTTGGCCGGGGGATTGAAGTCAGGCCAATCGTTTTTGACCTCCACCGAACCACGCAGATTGTCGAATGACAATATGGATGCGATCTCGATGGCCGATGGGCTAGGGCTGGTGTGCGGGTCTGTGAGGCCCTGCTGAGTGAAGATGTACTGCAACCCGTCGGCTTCCCGTGCCATCTGCTGAATCATGGTCTCGAATCCGGGCGATGGGTGGGAGGGGAACTCGGGATGGTCGAAGATGGACAGGTCGAACTCCCAACCGCCGTCGGCGGTCGTTAATTCATCAAGTATGATTGGGGCGTTTGGTCGACAGCACGTGCCGACGAGCCGGTCCAGGGCCGCCAGGGCGGCTGAAGGTGAAATAGCTGGAGTCCACGTGTAGCTGCCTGAGCGACCGTCGGCAGCCAAGCTCAACGAGCACTGCCTGAATGCGACAAGAACACACACATCCAAGGAGGACATCATGAGCCAACCCACACAGCCGCTACTACTGTCCTGTCCTTTGTGGGCACCTGAAGCGAGCTGACGCGCGCCTGAGAGATTTCGACGAATGCGATGGTGCCGATGTCCTCCAGCCTAGCGAGTGGCCCCCCCTGCTGCCCACCCAGTGCCTCAGGGGTGTGCTCAAATACGTCTTCAGCCATGTACTCAAACACCTCCAACCACCCATTAGCCCCATCTGCCGTCCACACGCCGCAGGGATCGGGACGAGCTGATGAATGGGGCCAGCCTTCAGCTGTCCCACTCCTCCTGCTCCACGAAGGCGAGTGAGGGCATCTCCCAGCGTCGGTCGGCCAGCCCCTGATGGTCCCTCGTCAGGCCGCTAATGGTGGTGAGTGCATTGAGGGTCGGGGCCGGGGTGGGAGGGGGTGGGAGGGGGGGATGAGTCCTTGCGACGGTCTGCCGTGCTGTGCCGGTCAGCCGAGCCCCCTGTTCGATGGTGATGGTGTGCAGGGTCCCTCCCTGCATGTTGGCTGCACGTCGGCCGGCAATGTGGCCCTCGATCATGGCCACAAACACGTCGAAACACCAGCAGGGGAACCAGTCAGGGTACCGCAGAGTGATTGACGTGAGGTGGGTGAGTCGGGCGGCCAGCTCGTTGACGAAGGCGAGGTGGACGTGTTGCCAAAAGGACCGCTCCTCCTCGGTCGCTGCGCTGATGGTGACGTCCGAGAGGTCGGGCGCGCCGTGCTGCCAGACGGACTTGGCCAGCTGCACCATCAGGTTGATGGGCAGGAAGGCCATCATGTAGCTGACAAGACCCTCCTGAAACGCGCGCAGCCGTGGACAGGAATCGCCTTTTTGCGTGTCTGGGGTGCTCACCGTGTCGCTGATCTTCTTGCAAAAGCGACTTTCTCTCTCAGCCCGACGCTGCCGCTCCTCGTCACCACCACCAGCAACACCAGCAGCCGCAGCAGCAGCCGGCGCGTCATCACGGCGAGAGCTTCTGCTCTGCACCCAGACACTCACAACAACACAGTCAACACCGGTTTGGTGAGATGCGCCACCCATTGCAAGCGGCGCTGTGATGCGCCTCACCTGTCCACCGCCCTCCATGATGGCTGTAGTGTAGATCTGATTCACCGGCTCGGTCTCTCTCTGTAGTGTAGATCTGATTCACCGGCTCGGTCTCTCTCTGCCAAAACCTTCTCTGAGGCCGCTATTTGACGCACAAACACGCACACCACGTGAGGGCGGCACCGATGGTCAATCCACCCTCTCTCTCTCTGCCTGGCGCACCTCAGAACGGACGGAGGCGATGATGTTTGTCAGTCAACTCATCGATCTGAGGCGCAGCAAGCACAAGACCGCGCCCCAGCCGCCCCTCGACGCTGCACAACCTTGCTCCTTTCTGCAAGACAGCTCTCTGCGGTCTCTGCAATCCGTGAGCTCGTTGGCTTTCACAGAAGCACGGCACCAGCGCATCTGGTGAACAACAGCTCCCCAGCAACAGCTATGCCATATGGCCACAAACACACCAGGGAGACCCCGATCAACGACCACTCGGCGGTGAGGGATGAGATCTGGCCACGTATCTGGCCTTGCCTGCATCCAGCTCCCTGATCTCGCCTCACGCCGATCTCATCCAACTGCTGGCACCATGGATGATATCGCGCGGTCGGTCATCGAAGCGCTGAGGGTCTCCGGGCAGCCGAATGTGTCTCATGCTGACCGAGTGGCGGCCGAACAGCAGTGCACGGCCTTATATGAGCACCCGAATGCCTGCGGGATTGCCGACCGACTCGTCACGCACGACGGCTGGCAGCTCGACGCCGTCCTGGTCCATCAAGTGCGGTGCTTCGGGTATACGCTCTTCCGCGAGGCCATCCGCAAGCAGTGGCAGAAATGGATCACCGAGCAGAAGAACACCCGTGAGCTCAAAGAGAAGCTGCTCTCCTACCTTCAGTTGCCCGCCGGCCATTTCACCTCCCCCAGTGTGCAGCAGGCGTGTGCGAGCGCCTTGTCTGAGGTGGCGTTGCGCGAGTTCCCCCAGGGGTGGCCAGAGATGTTGCCAAGCCTGCTCAGGGCCGGTCAGCAACTACCGTTGTGTCTGTGCCTATCCTCATGTGTGCGTGTGGATGGGTGAGTGGGTGGGTGGGTGTGGGTGTGTTTGCTCAGGTCGGACAAGCGCCGCCCACGCAAGCATCGTTCTGCGTGTGATCCGTGAGCTGGCGCAGCAACGGAATCGCCTGCAGGAGATAGTCAGCGGCCTCTCGCAGGCCCACGACGACATAGTCACCACTATCGAAGAGTACCTGAGCTCACACGGGCAGGCAGTGCTCATGCTGGGCAGGGAGGTCATCAGGTGAGCGGAGCCCAGACAGTCAACAGGGAGGAGCGTTAAGACGTGATGGTGTTCTTTCGTCGTGTGAGCATCCATCAGGGATGTGTCTGTGGCGGGGTCGAAGTCTGACGGTAACAGTGCTGGCCAGCAGCTTCCCTCGGCCGCGTCACGCCCAGCATTCGCGGAGCGTGCCATCCAGTCTTTCACTGCCGCCGTCGAAGATGCCGGGCGAGCCCTCGCAGCTAAGCAGCGAGTGCTCGACGAGCTGCAAAGCGCCAAGCAGCAGCTGCTGAGTGAGAGTGGGTGGCAGGAGACCGCCGTTGGTCGCGCTGATGAGAGGCTGCACCTGTCGGTGGGCGGGGCGCCGTATGAGGTTTCCCGCGGGTGGCTGACCAAGAAGGCCGACAGCTTGTTGGCCTTCATCTTCAGCGGTCACATCGATGGGCGGCTCGTCCGGTGCCACGACGACTCCAACCGCATATTTCTGGACCTCGACAATCTTATATTTGACAAGATCATCCACGCCCTCTCAACATACGACGGCAGCAGCAGCAGCAGCAGTGGTGCCCCTGATGTGGACGAGGCCTTGTTTGTAGACATGCTTCTCAACAAGCCCTTACCCACCGTGAACCCCTCCCCCGGCCCCCCTCCCCCACACATGCATGCACCAGTGCTGCCGCGCCAGATGCATTACGCCGTGCCGTCACATGCCGCTGTCATGGAAGCCGTCAAGTCACTGTCCATCGGCTATGCCAAGGAGCACGCGGCCATTGACGCGCAGACGGATGCAGTCAAGAGCGTCACACAAGAGCTGAGGGAGCGTCTGAGGCTGGCCGAGCCCTGGCTTCAGCCGTCTACGGGTGTTGGGGTGGAGGTCAGGAGTTTGCGTGTGATCGGGATGACGCTGAGCACGACCACGGCCACTGTGGAGGCGTGTGGAGGAGACAACTCGCAGTTCGCAAATCGCTTTGATGGGTAAGAGATCGCCTAACATAGACGAGCTGTTCTCAACATGTATGCTCCCTCTTTCCCTCCCCGCCTCCCTCGCAGGGGCTCGTTAGACGCCACGTCGCCTGCGATCGTCCGTAAGGTCATCAACTTCGCCCGCCGACACCGACTCACCCCCTCCCAATCCCTCACCATCTCGCCACCGCAACACTCATCGGCCACCGAGGCGGACACTCACGAGCTGCGCCGGACACTCGAGATGTTTGGATTGTGTGGGCCGCGTGAGGACTGTGTGCAGCGCATTGCACCGTCGATGCCTTTGGGAGGGGGGGCGGAGATGGGGCTGTTGGGAGGGCGATCGCAGATGAACCGGCTGGTCATGTGGCTGGAGGAGGAGTCGAAGAAGCCGGCAGAGGACATACAGTGCACATACAGGTGTGTATGGGGTGGGCGACAACCACACATCACTGGCAGGGTGCACGATGCTCTTTCGCTCCTCATGGCATTAGTTGTTGCTCATCGGGTGTGTATGATGGCGCTGCCTTCCTGGCGAGCATCCCCCCTCCAGAGGAACAGAAGGGCTGGGTGAGCAGTACAACCGCCACACCACGCCACGCGAGCCATGCCTATGTGTCTGTTGCGTTGCATGTGGTGTGCAGGTGGTGCTGCTGCAGAAAAGTGGTGAGGTCCTGGGCGCTGCCAGCCCAGAGGGGCTCAATACATGCACGCCAGGGCTCAACGACTCTTACGAACAGTGAGTGTGTGGCACGCCACGCCTGTGGGCAGCCAAGCGCACATGTCTTGTGTCGTGTGTGTGTGATGGGTGACATGACTTTACTTACTTACGACAGTGTCTACGACCGCTCCCTTACGCAGGCCGCCATCCCGTTCCTGTTCAAGCTGATTGACGTCGAGGGGGGCACCGTCAGCAAGATGACAGCACAGCAGTCGACTATCAGCGTCTCGCGGGTGTCCTACGGAGAGTTCAAGATCAGTGTGCGGCCTCAGTCCAGAGGCCACAATGTCTCGCACACCCTGTGTGTGAGGCAGGCGCTACCCTTCGACTCTGACGCGTTGCTGGCTATCAGTGGGACAGAGAGGCCCTTTCTTAGCGGCCCGTCATCGACCGTTGATGGTCGCACTCACTTTGTGCGTGGTGGGTGGGATGCGATCGAGGTGTGGCAGGTCACCTGAGCCATCGATTAGGGCAGTCTAGCCACAAGGACACACGAATCAGTGGGGTGGGGTGGGGGTGGGGGGGTGGGGTCGCGGGGATGTGTGCGTGTACAGAGATGTGTTTCGTGTGAATGCACTCACATCATGGACGAACAACACCATCACACAGAAATGGCTACGGAGACGAAGAATAGTGGCAAGCCATAGCTAGACTAGAAGCTCATTCGTGTGTGTGTGTTTGCGTGTCTCTTTCTCTCGCATCGTCGAAATGGCAGTGTCGTGCCTGTCTCGTATTTAGCTGCGTCCGTTTTGGGGGTTTGGTTTGTTTGGGTTGGCTCTTACTGATGTCGACGTGGCTGTGCTGCTGTGAGTGAGTGAGTAGCTGATTGCACCGCTGACTGTGTGTGCTGCCTGTGCTGCGTGTGTGTGTGTGTGTTGGGAGGGGTCTTTGTTCCTAGTACCGCCAGCTACCATGTAGGCTGGCTGTTCTGGGATATTTGGTTGAATCACCTCACCCAGCGGGGGGATGGAGACACATACGGACACACACATGAAGAGTCCTTCCTCCACGCAGCAGCGATGTCTGTCTCTCAAGCAAAAGTCGATTGTCCGACCACCAACCAGTCCATCCACCCAATAGGCCCCAACGAATCCTTCCTTTAATTCCTCCTCTCTCTCTCACCATAGAGCGCTCTCGCTCGCCAGCCGACGAGCAGAATTGCTATATATCATCGCTATCCTGTGTGTGCATGGCCATGCCGAGAGAGCACACCCTCACTGGCAGCGAGTGACGCCTGGCTCGGCTTGTCTGGTCTGTCTGGTCTGTCTGCTTGCTGTGCTCAAATGCGATGTGACATTTCGTTTGCAGCACCTCACCTCCTCCTTGAAATCCGCCAGCCACTCATAAGCACTCACTCAGACAGATAGGCACTCAGATTCTCAGCCAGCCAGACAGACGGACAGAGAGTTAGCCAAGAAAACGTGTCTGCTAGAGAGAGACGACACGCAGGCCCGCAGGCAGGCCCGCAGGCAGTCAGACAGGCGGACAGGCAGGGATGAAGACCATCAAGCAATCAATAAGCCAAGCCAACAATCCACACACGCAGACAGACAGACTCCCAACCCAACGCTGCCTGCCCCTACCTATGCAGCATGCATAGCATCCACACATGCAAAACGAACGACACACACCGGCCAATCGCAACACGCACACACACGGACAGACAGACAGACCCATCGGCAGCAGGCCAGGCCAGGCCAGGAGCCTTTCGCATGCATGCCTGCCTGCCCTCTCCCCTCCCCTCTCTCTCCTAGCCGAAGAGTGAGCCGAGGTCCTTCTTGCCTCCACTGCCCTTTTCGCTGCCTGTGCTGGCCGTCATGGGCGCCCCCCACGGGACCGTCTGCGGCGATGGGTGAGACGAGGCCGGCCGCGAATCCTCACCATTGACCAGACCCATCGATGCGAAGAAATCCATGTCAGACGTCGGCTGGGGCACGGCCGCATGGGTCACTGGTGCGGGAGCAGGGATCGCAGCGGATGGCTGCGGGTGTTGGCCCCACATGGTGGCCATGGTGGTGGCGGTTGGCTGTGCCGGAGGGGGAGGGGACAGTACGGGGCTCGCTGCCATGGGCTGGTCCTGCTGCTGCTGGTGCTGCTGGAGGTCGTTTCCGAATGTCGTGCCGATGTTGAAATCCCAGCCGCCCCCGACGCCCCCGCCATGCATCCAGTCCTCCTCGTCATTGTTGGCTGCCGCGCTTCCTTTGCCGCCGCTCTCGAGCTCCTGCAGCCAATCGGACACGCCGCCCGTGTTGTCACCGAACAGATTGTTGGGGATGGGCGAACGGGGTCCCTCCTCCTCCTCGCCAGCACCGCGGACAATGTCCTTTGCAGGCGAGGCAGGCTTGTCGGTCGCCGGGAGCGCGAACTCGTCGTGGCCGACGTCCCACCCTGACGCCTCCATGTCCTCACCGCCGGCCTCCATGCCGAACAGGTCATCCACCTTGGCCCTCTCCCTCTCCCCCTGGCCCGTCTGCTCGGGGTGGCCGCCTTCAACCCCCGTGGTGCCGTTCAGCAGAGGGAGGCTCGGCTGGGGCGCCATGGCCGTCACGGGCACCTCATCGCCTGGCGCTCCGATTGCCTTGCCGTGGTCTGGTGGGGGTCCGCCGAAGAGGTCACCCACAGTGCGATCGGGAGACATCTGAGCGATTGCCGGGGGCAGGGGTGGCGGGGTGACGACAGCCGGGGCCGCCACCTCCCTCTCCTCGGCCCTGGTCTCCTCCACAGCAAGCGTCATGCCCGGCCCTCCCTGGCCCCTTCCGCCCTCCGGCTCCCTCTCCTCGCCGGTCACCTCGGATGGCGGAAGCGGCGGGCTGAGGCCGCTCAGCGTGGGTCTCGACATGGTGAAGTTGACTGGTGGGGAGCTCGATTCGCTCTTGAGGGCGCCCTGGCTGATGGCGAGGTGCCCGCCCTGTGGATAGCCCTCAAACTCGTCCGGCTCGATGTCGATCCACCCATTGGCGCCGCCACCGCGCTCGCCCTCAGGCTCAAAGAAGTCGCTCACAGTTGCGCGTTTCTGCTCGGCCGTCTCTGCTGCAGGCTCCTGCTGTCGCTGAGCGGCCACTTCAGGGCTCGTTACAGTGATGGCCGCGGGAGTAGTGGTGGTGCTGAGGACCGGCGAGCCGCCCTGTTGCTCGACCAGGAAGGGCGCCGCGGCGGCCTGCTGCACTTGCTGCTGCACGGGTGGGGGGACCGGGAAGGCCTCCTCTACCGACCGCTCAGCGAAGAGGGCCTCCACTCCGCCAGGCCTTGCGGGCGGCGACGATAGCTGCAGTGGGGGGTTGACAGCTGTCATTGTCATCCGGTCGTCGTGCGCGCTGCGCTGCGTCACTTCGGGTCCGAACAGGTCGACTCCCCTCTCGCCACTGTCGTCAAAAAGACCCTCCACGCCCTTTGCAGGGGGAGACGGCGGTGCTTGCGGCGGGACAATAGGCGCCTGCTGTTGCTGCTGCTGCTGCTGGTGCTGCTGCTGGGGTGGGGGAACTGACACCATGGCAGCCTTGGCGTGATCCATCACAGTGTCGAGCCCGCCAGCAGCGGGTGACGGCATGGATAGGGCGGGGACGGGCCTGCTGACGTCAGGGGACGTCTGGCCAGGGGGTGACACATCGGGCTGCCGCAGAGCGAACGTCGAATACGGTGCCGCTGCTGGCGTGGCTGCTGCTGCAGCGGCTGGTGCTGCTGCTGCTGGTGGTGGGGCGGCTGTGATGTCGTGCTTCGGTGAGGGTGCGGCTGCTGTGGCTGTAGCTGGGTGTGGGGTGGCCCTGTCCGAGAGGGCGTTGTTGAGCCGGCCGATCTCGGTGTCACGGTCCGAGAGCAACTGTGTGAGCCTCATCAGCTGCTGCTGCACGTCTGACGCCTGATGACAGATAGAGGGATGGATCAAAGGATGTGAGCATGGCCTGCCCTTGTGGTGTGGGTGCATGTGTGTGTGTGTGCGTGGTGTACCTCTCGCTTGGCGTCTGCGAGCTGAGCGTTCATCTGCTGGTCGGGTGCGAACCCTTCGACGGCCGTGAGGTCCTCATCCAAAGTGGCCAACATGCCGCCCGCCGAAGCAATGCCTGACATCTGCACGCACAGGCAGACAGACAGGCAGAGACCGATGAAGTAAGTAAGTGCCGGCTTACGCTCCCTCGCCAACCCACCTACCTCCTGTCCCATCTTGTCCATCTGGTCCATCAGTGCCTGCTCCCTCTCCTCAGCGGCCCTTAGCTGCAGCAGCAGCTCCCCGTACCTCTCCTCCTTCTCCAGCAGCATCGCCTGCAGCCGCTCGATGCGCCCCATCGCCAGCAGACGCTCATTCTCGTACGTGGGCGAACTGGGGCGCGGTGGCTGGTCCGGCTGCATCAGCGGCGACTGGCTCGACAGGGGGCTTGTGCAGGCCTCCATCAGTGTGGGGGTCTGCGGAATGCATTCACACACACACACACACACACATGAATCAGGACAGAGGCGGTGTGGATCTTGTGAGGTGCATACGCTGTTGATGAGTTCTTGCTGCGTGGCGAGCTGCTTCTCGAGCGATGCCATGCCCTCGGTCAGACGACCGCGCTCGGACTCCAACTCCTGCACACGACACAAGACGACACAACACGTCACCATGAATGAGTACTTATCTCTCGTTGGTGCCCCTTTCCCATCAGTTAGTAGCTCAGCTCACCCGTATGGTAGCCTCCTTGTCCTGAAGCTGTTCCTCCAGCGCCCTCTTGGCGCCCTCCAGACAGGCCAGCTCGGTGCGTGTGCCCTCGTCAACCGTACCCTCGCTCAACGACGTCTGCATGACACACACATAGGACAACACACACACACACACACACACAGAGAGAGAGAGAGAGAGAGAGATGCACCACAGCTGGCTCCTCTTACACACTTACACTGACCACTAGTCTAGCGTTTTCCATCTTGAGGGTTTCGATTTGCTGCTCCCGCTCCCTCATCTGGATGCGGGCTTGGTGGGCGTCGTCTCGGGCCTGCTCCAACTGCGCCTCCAGCTGAGCGCACCGGCCCTCCAGGTGGTCGCGCCGCTCGCGAAGGGGTGCACACTCCGACATCAGGCGCTTAATCTGGACACAATACACAGGCCGACGTGTGTGTGTGTGTGTCTGCGGTTGTGTCAGGACTGCGTGTGGGGGGCTGTGGTGTGGCGTGGTGCTTGCCTCGTCGCTGAGATGGTCCACCTCTTCCTTGGAGCTGCGTGTTATCGACTGGACCAACTCGCGAAGGTCACTGACATGACGCCCATGCACGCAGATACACACAGAGGCATCCATGCCTTTGTCTCTAGAGATTCGCTGGTGTGTGAGACGGACGGCTTCCACCGGATCTGCTTCTGTTGGTCATCGATGAGGGCCTGGTTGTGGGCAGGGTCGCGAGAGGGGCTCATCTCGCCCCTTTCCGTCTCACGCAGTCGCTTCAGCTCTTCACTCAACACACGAACCTCCTACACACACACACACACACAGACACGTGACAGTCGCGATTCTGTGTCCAGAACAGCACAGCACAGCACTGACCCTCTCTTTCTCGGCCATCTGCTGGTGCATAGTGTTCAGCTCGTCCTCGAGCCGCTTGATGCGCCTGTGGTTCTCGACAATGTCGGCGTTGTCACTGTCCTCCTGGCGGCCGTGAGCCAGCTCCTCAACTCGTGAAACCAACGCATTCATCCTCTGCACACGGACGGGACGGGTGGCCACACGCACACATGTTTGGGGAGGTAGGGGCAGAGGGTAAAGAGGGTGTCGGTGTGCTTACGAGTCTCATTTGGAGTATTTCGAGCCCGGCGGCCTGTTTGATCTTGTCCATGTCGCTGCCCGGCCGGGTGTCGCGGTCCATCTCGGCCTCGTCAATCGACGATGAGGCGCCACGCAATGACTAATCACACCGACACCATGACACACAGAGAGAGATTTGTGTGTGTGCGTGTTGGTGTTGGTGTTGGTGTGCTGTGTGTGCGAAGCGAAGCGGTCGGCGTACATGTAGTTGTGTGAGCATGCATTTGAGTGCGTCCTTCTTGTGTGCGATGGCGTGGCGCGCCTCCTCGATCTGCTCCTCCAGCGTCTTGGGGCCCTCCACACCGTCGCTGTCGTTGGCGCCTCGCCTGGACAGCTCGTCGGCCGCCCACCGCCAGAAGTTCTGAAACGCCCTGGCCACCTCCTGGTGATGCTCATACCTACACACACACACACACACACACACCACCACTCACACACACGTGCGCATGACCCACTGGCCGTGTGTGTGTCTGCCTACCGCTCATCGGCCTCGCCCCGTGGCCGCATTGCCCCCAGCCCCTCCCTAGCCACGATGGCGTCCTCAACGGCCTCATCTCCCAACTGGTCGCCCCCATCTCGCGTCGCCGGTGCTTCAGGGCTCCCGAGAGTGCCTCTGTCTCTGTCTGTGTCTGTGTCCCGGCCTCTGTAGTGCTGGGCGGGCGACGGCGTGGGTGAGAGTGGGGGCGGGGGCGACGGCTCCTCCTCGCCCTCGCTCTTGTCTTCTTGCTGTGTGCTGCTGGGCGGGGTGGGCTGCGAACGGGATGGGGCCTGGTCGGGCACCATGTCCGGCTGGAGGTCCGGGTGGTATACTGCACGAACACAACACACGAAGGAACGAACGGGCGAACGACATGTGGGGTGTTGGTGTGTCGAGTTGTGTGTTTGTACCTGCTCCCCCAGCGCCCCCCTCTTCGTCAGTGTACTCATCCCTGTCGTCGCTCTTGGGCAGCGGCGAGCTGCCGGCGCTCACAGACTTCTCCGTCGTCGCAAACCCATACGGCTGCTGTTGCTGCTGATACTGCTGGTGCTGGTTGTGAAAGGCAGCAGGATACGACGGAGGGGGCGGTGTCGACACCTGCACACACAACACACACACACACACCGATGTTGCCTCGGTCACGCACGCCACACGCACACGCACACAGAGACGCACCTTCCTGTCGGCCTGTGTCTCGGGGTCGCTCTCGTCAATGCGCCCACCAGGAACGGCACCAGCACTGGCCAAGAGCGGCCCGACGCCTCCGAACCCGCTGCCCGCGAGGGCGTCTCTGATGGAGGGGCTGCTGATGCTGAGGCGGTGTGCGTGTGGGTTGGTGGGCGGGGCGGGGACGGGGAACGGGGCCTTGGACGGCGACATGATGCCGACAGACTTCATGGTGATGGAGTCGCGCTTGGCCATGTTGATCTGTGGGGAGGTGGGCATCGACTCGCTCTCGGGCAGCGACACACGGGGGTTGGCGGCTTTGTCTGAGAGAGAAGGGTTTGTGTGTGTGTCAAGGGTGTGTGTGCGTGAGATGCCTGCCCATTTGCTCACTCACCGGGCGGCTGAATGACGGTGGAGTGTGACTGCACCCCGTCTGCGCGCGGCCTGAGGTGGGTCGGGGGGATCATGTTGGCCGCCGTGCTGGGCGTCCCGTTGCCCTGCGATACCGTCGGGCTCTCAGGGGTCCCGCCACCTGCAGGCACACACACAGAGAGAAACAAAGAAACTACCTCATGCAGTGACTGAATCGATCGCTGGATGGCATCATCGTGCTGGCGCACCTGAGGAGGCGCCTGGCTGCGTGGACGTCATAGTGGTCTGTAGGGGCGCCTTCGGTGAGAGAGTCGACTCGCCCCTCTCGCGCAGGGCACTGCCTGTGGGGGGCGGCTCGCTGCGCCACCGACTCAAGTCCTGCGAGCAGCCACACACATACACATACACACATACGACAGAGGGGTGAATGAGTGTCACTAGTGGGAGAGACTCAATCGCCCGCCCGCTGCTCACCGAGTCCTTGGACGTGATGAGCGTGTTGGCGTCGAGTGTGCCGGCCATCAGGTGTCGACGAACGTTCAGGTTCTTGTGGCCCTGCAGGCAGGCCATCACACACACGCCCGGAGGGAGAGAGAGAGAGAGAGAGAGATCCCTGCACATGTGCTACTTCAGCCGGGTTGTGTGTTCACGCACACAGAGCCTTTCGTACGTTGATTTTCTGCAGCACCTCCACGATCTTTCTCCGGTAGGTCTTGGCGTCCGTGGCCTCGGGGAACAGCCGGTTGGTCTCTGCAGACACGCAGCCACGCACTCAGCACAAAGGCGGAAACTCATTTGACGCCTCACGCCCCCAGCCGCCCCCGTCTCCCTAGGTACCTTCCTCGAGGGTCATCGACACGTCATTGGGGTCTAGCCCGCCTGCACACACACACATAGAGAGAGAGGGAGGGGGAGGGAGAGGTGGCCATCCAGGCGACAGAGAGTTGTCTCGCGAGTCACTCTTCAGTCATTCTTGAGTCCCTCCCTCACCAGGTTCCCGCCTGTAGTCGTGGGTGAGCTTCCGAAATATCTCCTGCCGCGTGGACTCCCGCTGCGTCCGCCGAGTGGTCTCCCTCGTCGTCACGGGCACCTGCCCAGACGGCGTCCAAATCGCGGGCTTCACGCCATCCCTGCTGACAGGCACGCAGACACACAGACACACGGACAGGCCAAAGAAGTGACACAAGGCCTTGGGAGTGTGCGTGAGTGTGTGGCATGGTCACCCTGATCCCTTTGGCGGCCCTGACGGGGGCGGGGGAGGGCCGGACATCGCCGAGTCGTCAAAACGAATGGGACGAAAGCAAAAGGCTATCAAGATGAAGAACTTCGAGGCTCTCCGTCAGGCAGACAGTCTCCTGCTGAAGACGGTCACCAAAAAACTGCGCATCCAATTTTGCGAGCTTGTGGTGTCCAGATGGGGCTGAGCTCGCAGGTCCGAGAGGAGGCCTTCTTCCGACGCAAGAGTCCCTTCCTGATGTCGAAAGAATAGATCCTGAACCCGATAGATCTGTGCTCAGAATCATGCTGAGGCCCAGCCGTGTGTTGTTTGGCAAGAAGTGGCGGATGATAGGGCGCGAGCAGTGGGTGGACAACGTCAAGGGCGGGCATCGCGAGAGGAGCCGGCTGCTGCTCCTGCCGCCCTATGTGCACGTCAAGGAGCTGCGCCGCATGGTGCAGATGGAGCCCGCCAGCATGATGAAGGCATGCAATGTTCGGCTGGTGCAAAGGCGATACCTCTGGAACGACACACAGGGGAGGCAGTGGGAGACCGTGTGAGTGAGCAAAGCAGCAAAGCTGAGCTGTGGTGGAGGCTGTCCACTGGCATGCAATGGGGTACCTATCTGTCGTGTGTGTGCAGGAGCAAGGCCAAGGTGGCGGTGCCGTATGAGTTGGCGGCGCACGCGGCAGAGATGTTCAACTTCAGGCCGAGGAAGGTCGACCCCGAACCTTACTGGGTATGTATCCCACAGTGTGCACACACAGCTGACACACACCAACACACAGCTCGGATGCCTCAAGTTGACTGACACGACGGACGTGACGTGACTTGGTCTGTGTGCTGTGTGCTGTGCTGTAGACGCGTGACGACTTCCCCCAGTCGGAGAAGGCCATCCCTGTGGTGGCCGTGCTCGGACACATCAACCACGGCAAGACCACACTCATCGACACCATACAAGGTAAGTGGCTGGCAGCACACTCCTCGAAGGCAACACAAACACTTCAACGCATCATTCTACGTGTGTGTGTCTGTATCTGTGTGTGGCATGCCAGGCACTTGTGCGGCCGCCCACGAGCCAGGCAGCATCACGCAGCGCATCCGAGCCACCACCATGCCCATGCCCGTGACCCTCACCGACGAGCAGCAGCAGCAGCAGCAGCAACAGACGACCCACAGGCTGACATTTCTGGACACGCCGGGCCACGAGGTGTTTGAGATAATGCGTGGGCAGGCCACGGCCACGGCCGACGTGGCGCTGCTGGTGGTGTCGGTGGAGAGGGGGGCTGAGGTGCAGACGCGCGAGATCATCACACAGGCCGACAGATTCAAAGTGGGTGTGTGTGTATGCCTCCGCATGTCGCGCTGCACAGAGAGACAGAGAGAGAGGAAGGAACTTTATTTATGTGGTTGTCGCTCTCTCTCTTTGTTTGTGCTTTGTAGGTGCCGGTTGTGTTTGCGTTGAACAAGATCGACCTGCCGCTCACCAACGTCGAGCTGGTCAAGGCCGAGCTCCGGAGACAATGCTCTGTAAATAAGACCTGCCTGCACCCTCCCAGGCACAATGAATGCAGTGCAGGCACACAGAATTGCAAGTGTGTGTGTGTGTGTGTGTAGGAGTTGCATGAGGGCGGTGCGGTGTCCCGTGACTTTTCCGCTGAGGTGGGGGAGGCCGTCCCCATATCGGCACTCACGGGGAAGGGCATACAGGTGCGTCCGTCCTTGCGTGTGTGTGCGATGGATGGATGGATGAGTTAACAACCACACACATAGGGAGAGAGACACACACACACAGAGAGAGAAAGAGAGAGAGAGAGAGAGTGTGCCGCTTGCGAGCGACTCTGTGTTTATCGATCTGTGTGTGTGTGCAGGATTTGTTGGCGGCATTGAGTGCCCGGCTGGCAGGCCTGTCCCTTCCTGTAAACCCAGTCAACTCACTCTGCACCACTCCAGGTAGGTCAGCCAGTCAGCTCAGCCAAGCCAAGCCCTGCCCCCTTCCCCTCCCTCCCTCCTCTCACTTGTGTGTCTGTGCTGTGCTGTGTGACGTGACGTCAGTCGGCAGCCGCATAGCCTCCAAGTTCCGGCGGCGCACCTTCTCCCTGATCGACTCCCATGTGCTGCCATACGGTGTCGGGGTCGTCGTAGACGTCACAAAGACCGACCCTGAGTAATCATATCACGACCCACCCCACACCAAACCACACACCACACCCTACCACGCTTGATGCTATGCTCTTTGTGTGCAGGGGAGTGATCCTGACGGTGTTGGTTCGCCACGGTCGGGTGCAAGTTGGGCACTGGTTTGTGTGTGGGTCGGCCATCGGCAAAGTGGCCGAACTCAAGACAGACGACCTCGGCCGCACACTCGACACACTCGAGTGAGTCATGAGTCAGCAACAGCGAGGCAGGGCGAGGCGGGGCGTCGTGGCGACGCCTGCACGTGTGGTTGGTGTGGCTGTGTGGATCGATGTCTCTATCTTTCAATAAATGTGTCTGTCAGGGTCGCCGGTGTGGGCGTGGCTGCGCGTGTCAAGGGCATCAAGATGAAGACATTCGGCGGCGACTGTGCCCCCGACGACATACTCATGACGCTGCCAGACCTCAGGCAGGCCGGCCCTCTCACTCCCGACACACACACACACACACACACATACACACAAGAGTGAGGTCTGTCTGTGTATCTGTTTGGTCAGGGCATGGCGTTTGTTTGAGTATCGTGAGCGTCTTGAGGCGACCCAGGCTGTGCAGGTGAGGGGGCCGCCGATGCCCATGCCCTTCCAGTCGGACAGCCCCCTCGATAACACCAGGGAACAGGTGAGCATGGGAATGGAGAATCGGAAGACATCGCACAAACTGCGGAGAGCTATCGAGGAATACGGACATGCCCCTGGTACACACCACCACACACACAACCATCCACCCACCCTCCCTCCATCCCTCCCTCTTCCTGACCGCTCACATTGACGTGTAGGTGTGGGCGGCATCTTCTCGACGGCCACGCGTGACGAGTTCGAGTCGCCCCTGGACGCCACCATCGGCTTTGATGCCGAGATGAAGGCAGCCATCAAGAGGAAGGGCGAGGCGGATGGGGACGACGCAGCAGCTGGGGACGAGGGGGGCTGGGAGGAGGAGGAACTGGAGGGTCTCGAGGTGATACGCAGGGGGGCCGACAAGGGCCCGAGGGGGAGGGACGACCAATACATGTCCACTGAGGAGCTGCACAGGTACCTTAAGGAGAGAGCGGGTGCACTGCACTGACCCAGCAAGCGATTCATTCATCTCATCAATCTGTGCGTGTGTGCAGTCTCTCAACATCCGCCGCCACCACTACCCGAATTGGATCCATCCATATCCCGCCAGCCGGCGAGATCGATCCCCCCGACCCGCCCCCGCCCCCACCGGCATCCGTCGGCCGCAGGTCCAGACGACGAGCAGCAGCAGCAGCAACAACAACGACATCGCGTGCATCAGACCCGCCCTTCTACGTCCCACCACCACCACCACCACCACACCAAGACCAACAGGAGCAAACAAAAGGTGACGATGACCGCGAGCAGGATGATGCCGACGCCGATCTGAAGGCTCAGAAGGTCTTTACGGACCACTACTACTTCGACGAGGGCGACGACGAGGCCCTCTACTCAAGGTACCGCACCTTCCTCGACGACGAGCGGCGCGCCAACGAGGCCGATTTCTCGAAAGCTGAGGCGGAGGGGCAGCCAAACCCATCGGGATCATCGGGATCATCGGGACCATCGGCGGGTGTGAGCGGCGACCGGCTGGGTGTGCCATGGGTGTACTATGCCGACCGTGAGACCTGGCACGAGGAGGCCGAGCTGTACAACGAACGGCTCAGGGAGAGGTGGAGACGGCGCAACAGGGACCAGGTAGGTAGGTTGGTGTCAATCAATGCATCGCCCACGCTCTGTCTCTGTCTCTCTCTGTCTCTGTCTCGGTTGTAGAAACTTGAGAAGCAGCGTGCGGTGTTCCGCGAGGTGCAGCTGCAGATCGCCACCGAGAACTTCCGCCGCAAGGGACGCGGGGAGCCGCCCCTCGCCCAGCCAGAGGAGAAATCCATCCTCATGGACGAGCTGGCCAGGGCAGACGGCCGTCGCAGCAAGGGCAGCAACGACGGCGGGGGTGATGGTGATGGTGAGGGGTGGGAGGGCGAGGAGGGCGAGGAGCCCTTTGCGATTCCGACGGTCAACTCGCCGGTGGTGCCGGTCATCCTCAAGACCGACAGCATGTCCACCTTTGACGTCTTCATGGACACATTCGAGCAATTGCAGGTCCGCACAACACACACATAAACACACCACAGAGGCTCACGACACGCGTGTGTGTGTGTGGTCTCAGCGCGAGTACGCCATGCGCATTCCAATAGTGCACGGCGGTGTGGGAACGGTGGTCAAGGGCGACATCACCCACGCCGACGTCGAGCGCAACTACGGCTACTGCCCCGTCTACGCCTTCCAAGTCGGGGTGCAGCCGCCAGCCATCCGAGAAGCCGTCGAGAACAAAATCACCATCAAAAGGTCAGTCAGACCAGCCAGACCGGTGAGGTGCATCCAGATCCAAGTGTGTCTGTCGGTGTGTGTGTGTGTGTCAGGTTCGATGTGTTCACTGATTTGGTGGAGGATGTGCGGGTGCGGTGTGAGAACGTGCAGCGGATGCGCGACCACTTGGCCTACGTTACCACACTGAAGAAACAGCCGACCGCATCCGGACTCTAAGGATGAGACGGAGAGCCTGTCTGTCGGTGTCTCGTGCTGTTCTATTGCGAGTGCGAGATAAGGCCTGCTTGTTTCTTCCTGGTTCCTCCGTGCCGTCGTAGTTGATCACACACTGCATCCGTCATGACTGCGTTGCGAGCGGGCAATGCGTTCGTTGCGGGTGAGGTGCGTGGCTGACCACGGCGGCACTGGCGAGCCGGAAGGAATCGCACGGCGCGATGCATCCGGCCCTGAATCACCCACCTATGTGATAAGATGTTGATATGTCTCGTGACAGAGGGAGGCCTAAAGTGTTCCTGATGTTGATTTGGCTTGTGTGGTGTGATGTGGTGGCTGTCTTTGACGATGGTGATGCCGCACGGTGGGTGAGCGTCATCACTCGCTGCGTGGGGTGGCCATCAGCATGGACAAACAAACAGACACACATCTAACACGCAAGACGGAGGAAAGACCTCCTTCGGTTGTCGGTCGGTTGTGTCGCGATTGTGTTTCTGGCTTGCATTGCTCGCGCCGATCGTGGGTGGACTCTCATTCACTCCATTCACTATGGGCACACAGACGACGGCTACAGTTCGTTCTACCTCCGTCCTGAACTCACACACACGAATTGCAAACGAATTATACTATTGTGCACAGGGACGCAACACACACACACACACAGGGAACACACAACACCTACCTAGACGTCAACCAAATACACCGACATCCACTATTTACACACACGGGCCGCCCACGTAAACAGACACCCGGATGTCTGTCTGTCTGTCTCCCCCCTCTCGCCCCTCACTCCCCTCCTCTGTCCATCATGCCTTGGCCGCCGCTCCCTGGTCATCGGTCGCCTCATCAGTCAGACAGTACTTCACCTCGTTCCTCACAGATGTTATCAGAGCACTGTACACACACACACACACACACACAGAGAGAGAGAGAGGGGTGTAGACGTCCTGCGCACACTCATTGTCCCACCGCACTCACCCCAGGAATTTCGCCGATTCCTTGAGTGTTCTCTTCCTGTCGGGGTCTTTGAAGTCAACATGCGTAATGCCAAATCTGCACACACACGACACGGACAGCCATCCATCCCACCCTCAACCCCCCCCCC
>CDMY01000499.1:214985-228773 GCA_001179505.1 Vitrella brassicaformis | reverse complement strand
CCCACACACACTGGCCATCCCTCCCTCCCTACTCACTCACCGCTTTGCGAACCCCTCGGACCACTCAAAATTGTCCATGAGAGTCCAGGCAAAGTAGCCCCCCACCCTCACGCCGTCGAGGTAGATGGCCTTGGCCATCTCGGACAGGTAGTCGTGGTAGAACGAGAGCCGCAGCTGGTCGTTCAGGAGAGATTCCAGGTTGGCACTGTCCTCATCCGACATCCCTGCACGCACACAGCACAGAGAGAGAGGCAGTGAGAAAGCTGCTGCTGTTGCTGTTGCTGTTGCTGTTGCTGCCAGGTGTGTGTTTGTGTTCTGTGCGCTGCGCACCGTTTTCAGTGACGAGAATGTAGGCTGGGTTCCACCGCTTCTGGATGTATCCGAGCAGCCGTCTGAAGCCCCACGGGACGGCGTACAGCCAGGAGGAGGCCGACTGCCAGCCGATGGGCACGCTGTTGCGGTAGAAGGTGTTCCTGTTGCTCACCGAGTCGGCATAGCTAAATCAGCGAGGCCAACCACACGCACACACACACACAGGGGCAATGAAGACCGGTCTGTCTGTCTGTCTGATGGCCTCGTTCTTTACTTGGTTGTGTAGTGGTTGAGCCCGAGGAAGTCTGCCGAGCCTTTCAAGGCCGCCTGGTCCTCAGCACTTAACACCTGCACACCACACACACCATTGCCACCGTGGGTACGGCGCAGCCATGTCAACTCAACACCATCCCTCCCTCCACACCGACCGGCATGTTGCTGCCGTATTGCTCCTTGAGTGACTCTGGGTAGTCGCCGGTGTCGAAAAGCTGACACCAACGGACCAACGAACGCACAGCGAGCGCACTATGTGACGTGTGTGGTACACACACACGGTTGGCTGCAGGTGTTGCAATGCTCACTCACCGGGTCGGCGAACCATCCTATCTGCGAGTTGATCTCCCTGCCGACCATGGCCACATCCTCGGGGTTCTTGGCGTCCAGCGGCAGACGCCACACTGATCAATGACACACACACACACACACACACGTGTGTGGAGTGGGTCCGATGGGCGGTGTGGTGTGTTTATGACGTACCAGCATTGAGGGTGATGCCGACCTTTGCCTGTGGCCGCTTGGTGGCGTATTTGTCCTGCCAGAGAGCATACGTCTTGGCGTGGGCCAGCAGCACGTTGTGGCCGCACTGCAGATGGCCATATCTGGACCGGACACCGGGGGCATCTAACACACACAGACACAGACACAGACACAGACACAGCGACATGGTCAGCCAGCCAGTCGGCACAGCGTGGTGTCTGTCTGCTTACGGGCTCCCGCCTGGTAGCCGTGCTTGCAGAACACCCAGGGCTCGTTGAACTGCACACCACACCACACCACACCACACCAGAACACGCCTCTGCAGCTGTCTCGACTGATGCCGTGAGGGCATTGCATTTGTGGCAACTGTTAGTTACCGTGATCCAGTGTTTGACCATGGGCAGCTCGGCAAACATGACGTCGGCGAAAGCCACAAAGGCATCCACCACTTCCTCCTCACGCCAATCAAGAGTACTGACACACACACACACACACGTGTGCGCGTGTGTTTGTGAAGGCATGTGTGTGGTCTTGCTAACGCGGGGAGGTCCCAGTGGTAGAGGGTGACGACTGGCTTGATCCCTGCCAGAACCAGAGAGTTTGTCAGCTGGCGATAGAACTTGATCCCTGCAACACACACAGCACAGCCAACCATGGGAGGAGCAACACTGGATCCAGCGACCGTGTGTGTGTGTGTGTGTGTGACCTGGCTCGTTCCTCGTCGTGCCGTTCATCACACGGGTCCAGCTGATGGAAAACCTACAGACAGACAGACACACAGACAGACAGATAGAAGAAAGACAGACAGACAGACACAGAGAGGAGAATGGCCGAAGGAACGAACTAGCCGGCCCCATCTGTGTGTCAGTATCTCATCTTCACCACCTACCTGAAGTGGGTCATGTTGAGTCCCCTCATCATCTGGATGTCCTCAGGGTACTGAACGAACCACACACAGGCACAGACACACAGACAGGAGCCACCTTCCGGTTTGCCCACACCACCTTCAGTGCACTCACTTTGTTGTAGAAATCATCAGCAATGTCACCCTGCACACAGGCAGAGCAGAGCAACCACAAGGCGGCAGCATCACATTGGTTGCTCTTGCTTGTGCCCTCTTGGCCTCTCTCTGGCCGCCTTGGCTTACCGTGTCGTCGTTTTTGATTTTGTTGAGTCCCCTGTCCCGGCTCGTCTGTGTAAAGACGTCCCATATGCTCGGCACTTTCCCGGACGTGTTCCACGCTCCCTCGATCTGCACAACCAACACACACACACACACACACACAGGGAGAGAGATCTCTCTCCGCGTGTTACAGTGATCTGTGTAGCGGACCTGATAGGCGGCCGTGGCAGTGCCCCACATGAAGGGCCCGGGGATGCTGCCGTTCTTGGCGAGTGTGTGGATGGCCGCCGCCAGCTGGGACGTCACCGACTCCTCCTCGCTCGTATCGCCTGCGCACGCGTGTGGCCGCTGCGCCATCGCAGCCAAGGGGAGTGATGACAGCAGCCCGAACGAAAGTAGACAATATAGAGCAGCCATCATACGGCCACGAGGCGCGGAGCGCCTTCCTGAGAGCGTTTGACGCAGGAAGGGAAAGTCAAGAGATCCGCAACGTCTCGACTGCGAGCCGAAATAACGCGATCGTTTCATGAAGAAGGCGTCCTTTGTGTATGAGCCATGGACATGACTGACACGCAAAAACGTCGCCCAACCTCACACCGGCATGTATGTCTCACTTGGTGTGGTCATTCGAGAAGCTCACCCATGACATAAGCAATTGGACGTAAGTCCCGCTGGTCTCTCCTCCCACCAAAGCTCATCTTCCCCCGCTCCAGTACGGCCACCCCACGGCGCATCCCTGCCTGTCGCTCGCTGCAAAGGAGCGAAAGGTAAGGATCACCGCAAGGTTCACGAACTCAGTGACGGGGGACACAGGAAGCCATGAAGGGAGAGAGTCCGGCAAAGATGCTCATCAAAACACCCAATGCACCGCAGCCAGTGGTCCTAACTAACCCACTCTATCTACCCCACCATCCCCGACCCAGCAGCATCAAAACTCAATGACTGTGTGTGTGTTGTGTGTCGATTCCTCACTGATCGACGCTTGCCGAGCTCTAGTTGCCGTGTGGCACTGCCTCGCCCACCAGAACGCTCCCCACGCTTCAGGCGATTCGGTGGTGTCACCAATCACATGATGCGTTGGGAGACCATCAGTGAGACAGGACCACACAGGCAACGAGAACGTCAAGCCACGTCGAAAAGTCGTCCCTTTGGGACACTCTCTCTTGACCCACTCTCACACATGCACACAGCAATACCCCCTCCCGCCCGCCCTCCCTCCCGCCCTGTCTCTCTCTACATGAGCAAATCCATAACGGCCGGCCCGAGGTATTCCTGCGGCAGACTGTCGCGGCTGAGCGCGAAGTACAGCTGTGCGCTGAGCCCGATGAGCGGTATGATGACGTAGAAGATGGTGCGGAGGGGGTCGGCTCGGTCGTCGCTTTTCTTGTCGTCGTCTAGTGGGGGCGGGGAGGGGTAGGGGGTGAAGGAAGACGACGATGGCGTGGGCGTGGCCGGCGAGTCCTTCTGCTGTGGGGATGAGGGCGGCGCCTCGGGGAAGAGGTCCTCTTCATCCGACTTCGGGCGCGTCGACGAGCGACCTGGGAGAATCAATAGACATGCCAGCACCCAACGAGCTGTCGTGTGCCAGTGCGCCATGCCTCATTTGGCAGGTTGGTGTGATCTCCTCACCCTCCTCTGCCATTGTGAGAGCAGTTCTGTGCGTCCGTCTCGCCAGCGACAGCCGCCGTCTTGGTGCACCCTCCTCCATCCCCAGTGAAGGCACGAAGGCTCCCATGTCGCTCAGTCCCACCGCTGTGCTGAGGAAGGAGACGAACGACGCCAAAGACACAAGTGGGAGGCACCGCATTTCACAGATCCAGATAAGAGAGGCAACAAGGAAGAGATGCGTGTGGAAAACTTGATTATTTCTATATCTCGTGTTTCAGCACGTCACTGCGGCGATTCTACAAAGAGAAGAGGAGAGAGCAGCGGTTTCAGTCCGGCACTGGGATCTGCGAGCTTAGAAATGAAGATCTCTCCGCAATGGGCCGAGGGCAAATGAGCTGTGAAATGAAGCCAAAGGAGAGGGAAGGCAGACGGAGATTTGATATCGAACGCTCCCGAGGCGCTTTCTGGCTGTGCTCGCTGTTCTTTGCCTTTGTGGCAGCACTGGGAGAGGCTGCGAAGGATGCCAGCATGCTGTCCAAGCCGCCCATGGTGCGTGAGTGAACACATGCATGACTGCACAGATCACGAAACAAGCATGAGTCCTGCCTAAACCGACATTCATGAGTCGTGTGTGTGTGTGTGTGTGATGCATTCATTCATTTGTGCTGTGCCTGCAGGGATGGAACAGCTGGAACTCATACGGCTGCCACACATCGAAGCTGACCGAGACGACCATCCACCAGGTGGCCGAGGTGCTCGTCAGCACCGGCCTAAGGGATATCGGCTACAGATATGTCAACCTCGACGACTGCTGGGGGGCCGTTCATGGCGCCCGCAACAAGAGCGCCCCGCTGCAGGGCGACCCTGTCCGCTTCCCCAGCGGCATGAAGGCGCTGGGCGACTACTTGCATGAGAGGGGGATGCTCTACGGCATCTACTCCGACTGCGGCACAAGGACCTGTCAGGGCTATGCCGGCTCCATGGGCAGTGAGGCGCTCGATGTCAAGACGTTCGCCGACTGGGGGGGTGAGTCAGTGACGAACGATCCCACATACACACAGGGGTCTACGCGTCATTTCTTTTCGGTTATATAGTCGATTATCTGAAGCTTGACGGCTGTTGGGCGAGCACCAAGGACATGAAGGCTCTCTACACGCACTGGTCTGAGCTGCTGAGGGGCGTGCGTGAGGAGAGGGGCGGCAGGGGGATCGTCTTCAGCTGCAGTTGGCCAGCATACGCCATCGATCCCCAAAAGCCCGAGCACTTCAACTTCACATACGTATCACAGATTTGGTAGGTAAGAGTGGGAGGGAGGAAGGGAGCCGGACACAAGGATACATGCGCAGGAAATGTGTGTGCCGTGTGTTGTGTGTTGGTCAGTGATCTATGGCGCATTTATGGTGACATCTCTGGTCATTGGAGCAGCGTGATGGCCATTGCTGACTGGTGGTATGCAGCCTGTAGGCGACCAACCAACTAACCGCTCGACCATTTCTCGCTGCTGCGTGGCTATTTCTGTTGCGAGTGCAGGGCCGAGCACCAGGACGTGCTTGTCCCCATTGCTGGGCCCGACAGGTAGACATGCAACCGTGCATGTCATTCATGGTCCTTTCGGTCCTTTATATATGTGATCGTACGTATCATATGTGCAGCTTCAACGATCCCGACATGCTCGAGGTCGGCAATGGGCTGACCAAGGAAGAGGGACAGACACAAATGGCCATCTGGGTACGGTACCGCGACACTCGACACACAAGGACCGACATGAAATATATACCACGTACGCTATCCTGTGTCTGTCTGTGTGTCTGTGGGCCTGCCTTGCCTTTTCTGTGTGTCTGCGTGTGTGCCAATCCAATGTCAGTCGATCCTGGCTGCCCCTCTTATTCTCGGCCACGACCCCCTCACTATGACAAGTGACACCCTCGGTAGGCACTGGTAGGCAGGATGAACACTTGTGTCCTTCCCAATTGTGTCGGTGGATATATATGGGTGGACATGCCTGTGTGCAGAGGTGGTGTCAAATCCCGAGGTGGTGGCTGTAGACCAGGACCCGGCTGTAGACCAGGGGCGGCGGGTGCAGTCATACTCGCACAACGGCACACGAACGTACGACGTCTGGGTGCGGCGGCTGGCCGGCGGTGATGTGGCGGTCGCCTTGGTCAATGTCGGCAGCGAGACCCTCGCCGTGTCGCAGCTCAGGTGGTCCGAGATAGGCCTTACGCCCGGAGACTCATACAGGGCCCGTGACCTCTGGAGGCGAATTGACATCGGTATGTGCGCTACCATCACTCCAGTCTCTTGCAGTGCACAGGGCTATGCCTGTCTGTGCTGTGTGTGGCTTGGGTTGGTTGCCTCAGGCCACTTCAACGAGACCATCCCATCTGACAGCATTCCCGGAATCCCACCTCACGGCGCCTTCTTCATCCGGCTCATCCCCACAGAGCCTCCCACCAGCCCGCAACCACCACGACCGTCCCCATCTACGTCAGCTTGCTGCTGGTGCGACAGAGACAAACATGGGGGCTCTGCCGTCACGTCGGGCCGAGTGGCGCTACGTGTGCCCATGTCAGTGCGGCGGGTCGAGTGATGGGCCCAATGAAGCTCATGAGATTGCGGCAGCTGCATGAGCAGCTGCATTGGGAGGGTGGGTGCGGTGCTGAGGTGAACACCTCCCTGTCAGGTTTGTGAGGGTTAGTATGTGGAGTATGGGCCCTGTACTGTAGGGGCTAGGGATGATTCGTCTTGCGTGTGGATTGCTGCATGCCTTGTTGCGTCTCGTCTTGTCTGTGTGCGGGCGGACAACCAGTGGATGCTACCCTGCACGACTAATTCGCTGGCTACGTGAACGGCATTTGGTATGTTGACGCTCGGATGCGTTGGTGGCTACATTCGCAGTTTCCTGGCCGCTTTGGCCGCTTCTTCCCTCCGTTGTTTCCTGCCGCTCCTCCCCATGTCATGCACACACCGGTGCCCTGCACCTGTGCAGACGAGTCGCTCAACACTAGCACTGGCAACAACTGAGCAGTATGCACACAACCAGTAGACACCTTTCGTTCAGGGTCGAGCGGCTTGATAGACTCCCCCTTGGCGCCGTAGCGCATCACGATATCTGGCAACTCCCAGGAGCCCCCCTCCTGTCGCGCAACACGCTGCAATGCGATGAAGGACACAGCGCTGTTGAACCTGCGTTTGAGTTGGGGTGGATCCCTCCGTGTAATGGCCCTCTGAACTCGAGACTCTCGAACTCGTCCCTCTGGCTCATCTGTTGCCTTCACGGGCAACGACAGCGATCCTCTACACCCACTCTCATCTCCCCTCATGGGCAATCTCATCCCCTCCCGCTGGTTTCCATGGGGAATTCCCAAACTTGCCTGATCTACCTGAGCCTGAAGACAGCGAGTCGCATGCCTCTTCTAGTACTTCTTCTCATGCCGCTTCAAGCGCCGCCATCCCGGCCGAAGTGCTGCAGACCATCGTCGACGGTACGCGATGATTTGCCGTTTGTTCGTGTGTATGGGTGCGTTCTCGTGATGCAGACAACCGTCACTTGACAGAGCTTGTACGGGAGCAGTATGACAAGCGCGTTGAGGAGCTGACAGCCCAGCGGGATCAAGCGCAGGCCGAGCTACGACAGATTGCTCACATCATTCAGCGCAAGATCGTGTACGATGGGGGTCTGTACGACGGCACGGTGGCCAACGGAGTGCCTGAGGGCACGGGGGTGCTGCGCTCATTGGACGGCGAGAGGAAGATCTACGAGGGAGAATGGGAGGCCGGCAAATATCACGGAACGGGCATTGAGTATGCATCGGACGGCAAGAGGAAGATCTACGAGGGCGAGTTGAGAGAGGGCAAGCGGCACGGCCGCGGCAAGTCGACAAGCGGCCGTGTGACCAATGAGGGTCAGTGGGGTGATGGCGGCCTTGCGACCTATGAGGGTCAGTGGGGTGATGGCGAGCTGAGAGGACCGGGCCTCATCACCAACCTCAACCTCTTCGATAACGACGGGAAGTGGCTGGGCTTCTATCATGGTGCCACACTCGACGGAAAGGCACACGGTGAGGGGGAAATGCGAGACGCCTGTGGCAGATTCATCCTCTTCAGAGGTGGATGGCAGGCGGGCAAGCGGCACGGCCACGGCAAGGCGTACTATATCCTTGGGGGTACGACCTTGAGTGCTGTGTTGTGGTTCGACGGTGAATGGAGGGACAACATGATCCACAGCGGCACGCTCTTCCCTGACGGCACCTACGCTCCCGGGCATTCCGTCACACCCATACCGTGGGAGGCGGGGCAGAAAGTACCCAAGAAGGTGCCCGGCGACCGAGGGATGCCTAAATTGCCGAAGTGGCTGCGGGCTCAGGGTCTGTCGATGTACTTTCCGGCTGGTGCACTGTGATGGCGAGCTTGTCTCGTCTGTTTGGGTGTGTCTCAGTGGCATGCATGTATCTCTGATCAAGTTTTTCCCCTTCTTTTTCTTTTCTGGATGATGGGCTGGGCAAAAAGGTGTCTCTAAGCATCAACTGGCTACATGCGGAGTCATGCGTTTTATGAATGTGTGCCTGTGGAATGTGTGCCTGTTTAGGGAAGAGGCTTGCCTGTACATCGTGTTATTGCCGCAGGGCATGGCATGGTGTTGACGTCCGAGTGCTTTGCATTCACGTGTCTTGCACAGTCAGTTGACAGCCAGTCTAGTTTCCATCACTAGCGGCGTGTGAATGTGTGGGTCTTATTGGCTGTCAAACACACAGACACATCCCCTCGAGGAGTGCCAGCATGACGAATATGCGTGGTGCGTGTGTCTGTGTCTGTGTGTGTGTCTGTCTGTCTGTCTTGTCTGTGTCGGTCTGTGTATCGGTCGGTCGGTCTGTGTGTGTGTCTCAGACCGACCGACCTATCACTCGCTAAGCCCTAATCAAAGTTTCGTATGCATTAATTTGAGTGGTGGTGAAGGCCGCGCATACCTGCGTTCAATCTAGATGGGAGACCTCCCCGATGCATGAGTGAAGAATGCATGTGTGTATGCGATTGCGTGACGACGATCTGAATGGCTTCAACCGAGCACTCCGACCACTCACCCACCCCCCCCTAGTCCACACACATACTCACTCATCCAACCAATGCCTTGGGCTATATGTCACTCAGAATTGCCAACCAATCGCTCCAGAAGGCTCGGACTCATGCTCATGCACCAAACGCACCGATGAAGGCAAGCCACACACACGTGCCCCGAACCCAGTCATTGTGTGGTCGCCCCTCCACGATTGGCGGCGACGTCCGCACAACAGACAAGACATGTCGCTGATAATCGGTCAATACTCACACACCACATCTCTCATTCCTTCAGTCACAGCCTCATTGCTTCAAACACGGCCTCTCACAGATACCTCATTGCTTCGAGTCTTACATACCCCATGTTTGCACCCCTTCGTTTGGCCTGCCACGCCATAGCGCACTCCCTCAATTGTGGGTCTGTCCCTGAGCCAATTGCGGCTCGCAGGCAGAGAGCGCAGTACATGCACTCGTGTGTGTACACGAAGAAGAGAGACAGACAGACAGACAGAGACAGACACACACGGCCGCAGAGACACGGACACACACAGACACGGACACACACAGACATGGACACACAGAGACGGACACACAGAGACGGAAACACAGCCAGCCGGGACAGACAAATCAGCCATACAGACAGCATGCCTACAAGCAAGCATACAAGGCAAGGAGACGTTTCTTCTCGCCATTCAGTCATCATCCTTTTGGCGTTTCATTTCGGCCCTGCCGGCTCGATGCCAACCATTAGCGAAGGGGAAGCCAGACAGTTAGGCAACAAAGGCAAACAGACAGATAGACAGACAGAGACAGGCAAACTTTAGCACTGATGGCGCAAAGGCTGCAGGTTTTCAAAAACACGTGCATCCATCAGTCAGAAAATTCTTCAAAGAGACAACACATACATAGAATACTCCTCCTTCCCGCCCCCACGCCGTGCATTCGCGCAGAAAAACAGCAAAAACAAAAGCAGGGGCTCTCAACAAGACACACATGAGCAACACCTAGCCCCGAGCATTCAGAAAGGGGAAAATTTTGTGCAGGTGAAGGTGAAGGTGCCTGACCGATCAGATAGACTGACTAGCACATTCCATCGGCGAGTGGGCCGAACTCACACGAGATCTGATATTCTGTGTTGGTGCAGGGACAGATGCACGAGGCAGGGGCATTCAAACACGGGCTGGAGACGGAAAACAATGTGCACGGGCTGCGATCCGCACCCTCTTCGCATGATGGCCGTGTCAGCCCGCGGCCGTCCGGACAATTCTGATAATAGCAGTAGCAGCAACAAGATGTGGGACAGTTTACTTCGGATGTAACGACTTCAGCTGCAGCCAAAAACCACACACACACACACACACACACACATGCGGGCATCGCCACTCTTTCGCAGTTCGTCAATCTACCCTGCTCTCTGGTTGTCAATCGGCTCCTGGGCACCGGCGTCTCCTGGGGGAGCGAAAGTGCAACACGGACCACAAATACACCACAGAAACGCATCGAGTCAGCCACACATCTGATCTTTCCGATGTATTTCTGTCCTGCTGTGTCCCTCACCTTGTCTTTCCAGAGCTTCTGAGTGTCCTTAGCGTCCAGTCGGTACTCAAAGGGCTCCAGTCCGCTGCTCGCCAGCAGCTTCTCAGAATCGTGGCCCTTGCGTAGCTCCTCAATAAGCTTCTCTGCTATGGCCACGTCTTTCTCGGACACGCTCGACAGCTTTCTGTAGTAGGCGAAAGTCTGGCTCATGTCGTCGCGCGGAGGAGGCAGCATGACGTCACGCAGGTCCGCAGAGAGGTCGACGATTGTCTTGTTGTGTATGCCGGGGATTGCGAAGGGCACCTTGCAGCCCTCATTCCGCAACGACAGCAACACCGTCTGTTTGACACATGTGACACACCCACACAGAGCAGGTACACGGCAATACGTATGGACGTCGGAATGGTCTCTGAGGCGGCCTTTCTGTCTCACCACATTGGCATCTTCGCCGCCAGCGGGCACCACGAAAGCATGTGCAGTCACATTGGCTGCGGTGGGCACGATGATGGTGTCTTCGAAAAGGCTGGCTTTTTTTGTCGAAGGCGCCGTCGAGCTGCCATACACGTGCCTGGCCCAGGTGACATCAGGATACGTGCTTGTCAGTTGAAGATGTGGTACACGCACACTCACCCTTGCTGCGACTGCACTATGATGTTGGCATCTCCCTCGTGCGAATGGACGGCCATGACGATCTCAGTGTATCCCAGCCTTCTCGCCATGCCCTGCACGCACTCCAGTCCGGCCGTTTGTCCGCCACCTCGAGAGTGGTCCTAGCCTTACCAATGGGAGGTCGATGTAGTGCTCGCTGCGTGCGGACACGATCGCGCTCGGCAACGAGAGCCCGTTGCCGTCCTCCTCGGCCATGGCCTCCATGCTCAGGACGGGGCACACCTCGCCCTTGTTGGCCTTGGGAGCATGCGCAACAGCTATGGTAGGCGGGAAAAACATAGATACATACAGTGTGTTTGACCTCATCCAGGCCCACCCGTTTCATCTGCGTCAGCTGCGTTGGCCTCGTCCGCGCCATCACCTTTGGTCCGTGCGAGTACGTTCAGGACGAACTCCAGCAGCCCCTCAAGCTTCTCCGTGACATCGGGGTCGACGGATGCCGCAACAAGACACACACAGCAAACACAGACCAGGTAAAGGGCAAGTCGGGCCATGATCCAAGCGTCAAAGGGGGCAGTTGGACAAGCCTGCAGCTGGACGGAACTTCTGCAACGTTTTTCTACACGTACGCTCGAAACGGCCGACAACGGCCGATCGCAACGGCCGATCTAGCCAGAAATGCTGCGACATGACCGTGCATTGAACACGACACCGACACCCTGTGGTCTTTCCCCTGTCTGTCGTCCACACACGCAAAAACAGCCGCCGCCCGGGAGTGAGAGTCCGTCGCTACGCAATCCTTGTCTGCATAGGTATGTGTGTATACGTCTCCATCCATGCATGCATCCCCCCGTTCTACCTACCCATCGCGTGTGTGTCACCATCAACGAAGGAATGAATCAATGCACTCACTCTTCCTTGCTTCGCTTCCATCTCAGCTCAGCTCATCTCATGCAGATGTGGACACCAACCACCGCTGCATTCCTTTGCAAACCCACGATGGATGTCTGTCTGTCTGTCTGGCTAGTTGAACAGCCCTGACGGCAGCGGCGGTCCCTGGATGTTGGTCAACCTGCCTTGGCTCACCTGTGCATCCGTCAACACCACACACACTTCCCCTGCCGTCGTTAGGCTGTGCGCGATTGCGAGAGCGTACCTTGATTGTCCAGTGCTTGAGTGGCGGCGGTGGTGGGTGCGGCATGTGGAGGCGGGCGTCGCGCGGGAAACGATTCGCGGCCACCGACGCATCCTCAGCCTGCACATAGACAAGAAAACATCCGTGTGTGTGGGTGTGTGGGTGTCTTTGGGTGGTTGTACCGTGCTGAAGAGGAAGTAGAGTGTCATGACGTGGCAGCGGCGGTCCCAACTGCGGGCCGCATCGACGTCGGCGTACCACTGGGCGGCGCCCGACTCTCTCGCGATGTCCCGGATGGTCTGGACATCCACCGACGCCGCCACACACCGCACCTCCACACACGTGTCCCACTCAGATAGACCCGGCGAGGCCTCACCAGCCTTCGCATACAAATTAGGAAGGACCACACACACATTCGCGAATGCGTTCAGTCCATCCCGCTACCTCCCTGACTCACTCACCGCTTGGTATTGGTTAGTGACGGGCAGCTCGTGGCTCCTAATGGCCTTTGGCAGGTTCTCGAAGTCGCTCGTGGGGCCACTGGGCACCTGCTGCCACACACCGTTGGGCGGCGGCGCCCCGCCCGGCTGGTTGTCCACCACAGACGATGGAGGGCCACTCGACTCTGAAGTCGGTGACATCTGCTGGCCCACGCCTCCATCAGACGACACCAGATTGGCGCTGCTGGCCGGAGCTGCTATCCTGGTCTGGTGGATGGGCACTCTTGTGTCCTGGTGGTGGTGGTGGTGGAGAGAGGAGCCGGCGTAGCTTTGCAGAGGGCGGATGGGGAGGGGTGTTGGTCGGGGCCGGGGCTGCATGTGAGCAGGGGGCGGGGGAGGGACGACGCCATTGGGTCGCCCGACGAGCATCGGGTGGGGAGAGCCGCCGAAGTGAAGGGCTGACGGAAGGGGGACACCTGATGAAAAGACACCAACACACACACAGACGGCGGGTGCTCATGGCAGATACTGCAGCTGAGCTCATGTGGATCAAAATACATTATTCATTCTCACCTGCTGGGCTCGCCCAGGGCATTGGCTCGCCACTAGCTCCTCCACCCAGGTGTGTGCTGTCGCCCTCCCCCCTGCTGTCGAGTGAGGGGCTCGAGCTCAACCCCACACCTGAGTGATGCGAGCCGATCGGTCCCGACATGCTGACGCTCACATCGTCCACATGGTGCAGCAGCGGGTGCTGCTGGTATGACGACGGTGCTGGCAGCGGCAGCGGCATCGCAATGGGCATCGGCAAGGGCACTGGTGCTGGTGGGTAAGGGTGCACATCCGATGAGCGTGGCGAGCGTGGCGAGGGGATAGCACTCATTGCCTCGTGGGATGAGGGGCTGGGGGCGGCAGCTGCAGCCGGGACGGCAGGAGCAGCAGGAGGGGCAGGGCCACCATCGATGTGGAGCATCTGCTTGATGCGCTGCTCCACAATGCGGTTGTGGTGGTTGCTACCCTGCTCGTCCTGGTGCAGTGCCTGTGGTGACCCCTGCTGCAGCTGGGCCTGCTGTTGCTGCTGCTGATGCAGCGAAGCCGTGTACTGAGAGAATGCGATGTTGGAAGCCGTGAAGCCGTGCTGGTGAGAAACAGGTATCGGCATGGGCATCGAAGGTGGTAGGAGAGGGCCCGGCGGCGCTGCTAGTGGCGACGGCATG
>CDMY01000499.1:183388-214685 GCA_001179505.1 Vitrella brassicaformis | reverse complement strand
GGGCGGCGGTGGTGGCGGAGGGGGGCGGGCGGCGGGGGAGGGCATCCCGACCATGCGAGCATTGGTCGAGTAAGAGGGCGTCGGGGTTGATGCAGGGGTGGGGCCACCGGCATGTGGCAGCGGTGGCCGGATGTGTTGCGCCTCAGGGGTGTTGGTCGCGGCGTTCCTGATGATCGACATGGCCGCCATGTTGGCGATGCTGCCCGGCAGCTCCCTCAGATCGTTCACCTCCATCGCTCCTCTCACACCGCCACTTGGTGAGGGAAGGAGACCTTCCTCACGGTGATGGGCAGCTGAAATGGGCAGCCGGAGCTCGACCTGCTGCTGCAAGAAAGGGGGCGCCTGTGGCTGCTGCTGCTGCTGCTGCTGGGCTGGCGCGGCTTGTGGCGATGCGTCAGGTGTCGCGCTGTGCGCGGCCCGCGAGCTCTCAATCATCTGCTGCTCCAGCTGCTCCACATACATGGCCCGGCCCATGTCGATCTCACTCGTGACGCCACCCAGGGCCGCCACGTGTACCATGTGCATGCCGCTCACAGGAACATGGTACACGTGGCGGCCCTGCAGTCCGTCTGTGGCTCTTTCGCTGGCGGCAGCGGGGAGGATGGCGGATCGAGGAGGGGGCGGCTGTGGGGGCCGGGGAGTCGGCATGAAGAACCTGTTGAGAGGAGGGGCTGCCAATGTGGTGCTGGGCTCGGCTGGTGGGGTGAGGGAGGGCTCGTTGTTGTGCCGGGGAAGGATGACGGGCAGTCCATTGTGGCCATTCGCAACACCAGACCTGAGAGAAAGAGACGACAGGCATTATGTGTTTATCAATCGTGGTGTGTCCGCCCCGCCCATCCCTTTGTTTCTCACCCATTGGCCTCGTGTGCGATGTCGTTGTGTGGGGTATCGCCATCGCTGTGCCGCTTCTTCTTGCCCCTCCCCGGCTCACACGACGAAGGGTCAGGCCGGCCGTCAAATCTGACCTCATCCGACACCTCAAAGGGCAGATACTGCCGACCCGCGCCCCTCAGGGGCCGCAGCGACATCACCGGCATCACCTCCCGCCCCTCACTGTCCAGGCGCATCGCCACATGCACGCCGGGAGCAGCCGAGCGGCCTAACAGATGGGCGATGAAGGTCTCCGTCACGTGTGTGTGGTGGCTATGGGCGTGCGATGAGCCCCTCTTGCGATTCCTGGCGGGCCGATGAAGCGGGTGGAGCATGTTGGCGGCCGTGGCTGCCTGGCTGCGGTGATGCAGCAGCTGCTCCACACCGGGGATTGCTGCACACAGGAGGGCAGAGGGCAGGCAAGACAGAGATGGAGCTAGGGTGATGATTGCGCTGGCAGAGAGGGTGGGTGTAGCGAGGCTCCCTACCTTGCGAGAGGATGTCGAGCAGCGAGCGTGCGTCGAGAAACCTGCACATGTGAAAGGGAAAGACCACACACAGAAGGAGGAGCCAAAGAAAGAGAATGAAGCCATGCGTGGTCAATTTGTAGAATATAAGTCGTTTACGTGTTTCGTTCGAGCGCCATGTGTGCCTCTGCGATGATCCGGCCCTTGAGCGTGTCCCAACCAACCACTGACACACACACGGAGGGAGGGAGGGAGGGAGGGATCCATTAAGAGCATAATATTCTATCGCCGTTTAGCTCACTTTCGACATTTGTCTGTATCATGCCGTCGCTGACGATGAACACCGGAGAGCGCCGCAGCAGCTGCACCAGGGACTCCGGCCCCACATGAAGCACCAGGTGGTCCATCGCCGGACGAGCACTGGATTGAAGGATCATGGCGAGCTCACTGAGGGGAACCGAACTGCACCCACCCACCGGAACACACGGACAGAGGACAGCTCAGTGGCCGTGACAGCACGATAGGGAGCGTGTGTGTGTGTGTGTGTTGGTGGCTGCTCACTGGTGGCTGGAGAGGTGCTGCACAGCGCCGTAGTACACCTCTCGCTCAGCGCTGGCACACACACACACACAGACAGACACCAAGGTGCAACGGTGCACGTGATGGAGGGGCGCATGTGTACGGACCGTTCGATGGTCATGGTTGTTGCGTTGTCCCGCTTGCTCTTGTCCGTGGCAGGTGCGGCCTGTGTGGGGGTGGCCGCTCCCGATGACACGGCCGACATGGCCTCCTGATGAGGGGACCCCTTGGGCAGCCAGCGCTGATGCACGCTGCTAGCGCTGTTCGAATGACCCACACGCTGCTGCATGACGACGGACGGAGGAAGGACAAACAAAGGATTCATGAAACACAGCACACCAAAGGAGCGTCCATCCATCCATCCATCCACCATTGCCCGTCCCCTGTCGAGTTGAGTGCGTCCCTCCCACCTTTTGTGCTCGTGTGTTTTTGTTGTCCGGCTGCTCCTGCCCCTTGGGGCTCACACGGCCAGCCGCTGCCGCCTTGCTGCTAGGGGCAGGGCCCGTTGCCTTGGTCTCCTGCTCCTGCTGCTGCGGCGGCGGGTGTGGGGGTGGGGCCTGGTTGGCCTCAGCGTCAGCCTTCGTGCCACGCTTGTCTTTGCCTTTGTCCTTGTCGGCCTTGGCGGTGGTCTTCTTGGCGTTCACGGCCGCCGACAGGACCGACTTGTGCACCATTGCCGCCGCCTCCCTCTCCTCCCTCTCCCTCTCTCTTTGCTCGGCCGCCTCCTTCTCTTTGCGCTCTTGCTCCTCTCTCTCCTTCTCTCTCTGCTGCCTCTCCATCTTCCTCTGCCGTCGCTGCTCGGCCTTCTCGGCAGCCTGCTGCACCTTCTGCCTGGCCAAAGCCGCCTCCCTCTCCTGCTGACGACGGAGCTTCTTCTCCTTCCGCTTGGCGTTGCGCAGCTGCGATTTCGCCGGATGGGCGGCACCAGCTGCATCGTCGTCGTGAGCGTCGTCGTCTTCGTCTTCATTGTCATCGTCATGCGCCTGTGGCTGCTGTTCGCCTGAAGGCGACGGGACGTTGTCCTCCTGCTCATGGTCGTGCTCGTCATGGTCATGGGGCGAGGCCGAGTCGGATGCGTCAAGGTCATGCGTGGCCGCCTCCCTGTGATTGGCCTCCTCTGCCAACGCATCAGCTGCAGGGGGCAAGTCAATTATCTCGTCATCACCGTCACCATCAGCTGCTGCAGCCAACATTGGCGGCTCCCCTTCACGCGCCTCTTGTCCGTCGGCCGCATGCGCCGACTCTCCGGCTGCCCTGTGAGGGTCCTCGGTCTTGTACAGTGGTGATGGTGACGCATGTGGTGATGGCTGGTGGTGCATGTGCGATGCGGGTGATGTGGGCAGAGGGGGGCCTGAGGTGGCGGTGGTGCCGGGCGCCAGACGGGGGGCGCCGTGGGTCACACGGAGATAGCACAGGGGAGGGGAGCCGCCATCACCATCCTCTGCATAAGGAGAGCAAGGATCGATGTGCTTGTGTTGTGTTGTGTTGTGTTGCGTTGAGTCTGTGCGTACGCTTGGGAAGCGGCTTGATGACGATGTTGGCGTCGGGTCTGAAGGCGTCCCCGTCGTACACACACCACACGCCAGAGATCGTGTGCGGCGAGAACGCCGACCTGACACACACATCACACATCAGTCAGCAATCGGCCAGTACCATCAACACATCACTTTCACCGAAACCTCTCACTGAGTGACAGGCTGACCATTGGACAGTGCTCTCTGCCAGTGTGAGAGGCGACCCCAGCTCAGCGCTCAGCTCCCACCTCCCCGTCGCCGCGCGGAAGAAGAGGTACACCGACGGGCCACTAGTGCTGCTGGTGCTGGTGCCCTTCACCCTACCGCTGCTGCCACTGCTGCCCTTGACCGCCCTCACAGCCGCCTTGCCGTCGCCCATCGACGCTGCCCGGTGTCGCTTCTGGCCCTTGGGCATCGGTGGCGAGTCGGGAGTGACTCGTGGGGGAGAAGGGGTGGCGGGGGACGGGTGTGGGGGATGCTCTGGGCGGTTGTGCGATGGTGCGGACTTGTATGCCGGTCGGCCGTCGAACAGATCTGGCATGAGCGTGTAGGCGGCGTTGATGTGGCTGTTGAAGCCGACACGACCCGACACCTCGAGAGCCGCGGGGAAACCCGACGCTGATTGACACACCCACATCACAGAGAGGGAATATATATGGTTAGATAGATCGACGAGGGACGAGAGGGTGGATGGGATGGGATGCGGGCATGGCACCTTCTGTGAGGGCGATCTGGTGGTCCTGCACGAAGGCCTCTTTGCTGCCGTCCCACACCCACCACCGCAGAGTTTCCGCACACGGATGCAGTGCAGACCTGACACACGCCCATACACACCATCTGTGTGTGTGCCTGAGGTGGTGAGCGGGTGCAGACCAACCATTCTCTGCCTCCCTCGGCCAGGATCTCTTTGTCTCCCAGCTCGGGCGCGATCTGCCAGAAACCGCGGCTGGCGTCGTAATACAGCCACCTGTCCACCCCAACACCCTCGCCATCTGCACAACCCTCCACCCCTGCTGCTTCTGGTGCTGCTGGTGGTGGCGGGATGGTGGGGCCGTGTTTCTTGTAGCACGGGCGGCCGTTGTGAGTGCGGTCGGTGAGGAAGTAGTCGCCCGTCATGTCTGTGGTGTCGGCTGTGTCGACTCCCTCTCCCTTGCGGCGCCAGACGGTCACCACGGCAGGGGCGGACCCACCCGCACCATCGCGACTGCAGTCAGCTGACGATGAATCGACACGAACACACACACACACACACAGGTGTGTCGCTCGCGGTGTTGGCTGCGGCGCCCAGAGAGGGATGGGGATGCACTGGTACCTACCTGTTCTGGGTGTGATGAGAATACCCCTGTCGAGTGTGCGTGTCTGTCGGTCCGGGTCCCACACCTCCCACACCGCCACACACTCCGACGGGCACCAGACCGTCCCGCACCCACCGCACGACGCAACGGTATTCTGGGCCGACCCCAGCACAGGTGAGATCTGCCAGCAACCCACCTCTGACCTGACACACGCCACACACACAGCAAAGCGACAACAGAAGGAAGACGGTCTCTCTCCGTCCGTCTCTCCCTCTCTGTGTGTGTGTGTGTGTATGTGTGTGTTGCCTGAAGTAGAGGAAGGCCATCTGTCCGTGTGTGTTGGTGGCCTTCCTGTAGGCGGGCCGGCCGTTCCAGCGCTGTGGCATCAGCTCGTAGTCGCCGTTGAGGGCCGCGTTGCTGCCCTCGCGGCCGCACACTATCAGCGCCTCATGGCAACCAAATCTCCCTAACACACACATGGAGGAAGGGTGTGTGTGGTGTGGTGTGGTGTGTGTGAGATGTGTGTGGGAGGGTGTGTGTGGTGTGATGGGTGGCGTGCGGCCATACCTTCGCCTTTGGGCGTGAGCGTCATGGTGGGGCTGTCCCTGAAGGCGGCGTTGTCGCCGTCCCACACCGACCACTGCAGACCCATCGTACAAGGATCCATTCCAACGACACTGCACACACACACACATTTATCCGCCCATTCAGGATGCCCTCCCTGTCCAGCAGTCCGTCCTCTTGCCGACCGTGAGCCGCTGGTGGCTCGTGCGATGCAGTAGGTCTTGCCGTCCGGTGCGGTGCTGACCACCTCCCAATACCCCATCGCACCATCGTACCGCAGCATCAGGGGGTTCTTCCGCAGCAATGCCGACAAGCCCATATTGCCCGCCCCTGGTGGGTGTGGGGGTGAGAGAGAGCGTTGGGGCGGTTTCTTCCATGCGGGATGTTGGTCGAGCAGCTGTGGCTGGAGCATGTAGTCGCCGTTGACCTCGCTGCACGGTGGGGGCTGGTCGGACACCGTCACCCAACAGGGCAGGGAGCCTGCACACACAGAGAGAGAGGACATGTTGTTTGTGTGTGTGTGTGTGTTTGTGTCCTTACCAGGGAAGTTGGCGTGCTTGACGTCGCTGCGCTCGCACGCACCTCTGTAGGCAGGCACACACGAGTGCAGGCTGTCTGTCTGTCTGTGTGTGTGCGCGTCTGGCTGTGTGTCTTGTCTTGTGTGGCTGCAGACGTGTCGATGAGTTTGGTGAGTTGCGGCCGCATCTTGTCGAGACAGGCCAGGTGGAAACACTCCAACGAACAGTGACTGAGACCACACATGACACCGTGGCTTTAAGGGGTGTGTGTGCGTCGGGAGGGGGGCTCATTCAGACTGGCTGACCCCTCGTGTGTGTTGATAGTGCTGCCGGCCTCGTATCTGCCGCACAGCCGGCAGGCCTGGTAGCCATCGGGCACCGGCTGATACACAACCACAGAGACCTTGACGGACAGGACGGACGGACGGACGGACGGACACACAGAGAGACGGACACGAAGAGAGAGTCTCGCAACGATTGCAATGAGGGCACGATGGATGTTGATGGAGTGTGGGCTGGGCTCACTCCTTGCCTGCCTACCGTCTTGTTGCTGAGTATCCTCCCCACGGGATGGCGCATCGCTATCGACAGGTAGGGCGTCCACACATGCTCCAACTGACACATCTGCACACACACACTCAGACAGAGAGAGAGAGCATGGCGTGTAGGTAGGTAGATGGCTGGCTGCCGGCGTGTGGCTATCTATGTGCCTGCCTCATGGCTACCGACCAGAGTTTTGGCATCCGTCGGCCATTGGAAGGCGGGCAACGGGATTGCATTGGCATCATCCCGCGCCTCGCGCAACGTTTCCACAACCCACCGCCTGCGCACACACACACACACACACACACACGCACAAGAGGACAAGGCGGGGGAGCAGGTGTGTGTGAGGCATTGCGGGCGGGGGAGGGTGGTGGGGTGGGGGCCTACGCGATATGTCCGAGAGGCATGTCGGCACCAAGGGCCTGTGGGAAGGCAGCAAAGGGCAGCAGGCCGGCTGCATGAGTATCTGTGTCTGCCTGTCTGTCTGTGTCTGTGTTGCTGCTGCTTACGACGGTGCCCAGGCAGAACATGACGAGCTTGGCGGGGTCGAAGTACTGCACACAGAACGTCAGCAACACACATGCACACACACACGCATTCGTTCGCCAACACCCCCTCCGGCTTGCCTTGACTATGAGAGTGAATGGCTTCTCATCCGAGAGGGTGCCGTTGACCAAATCACGCTCGACGGCCTGGGCCTGACAGACTCACACAGTGGTTGGGGGGGGCGGTCTGGGGGCATGGCCAACTGTGCTGACCGTGGTGAGGCTGTCGCAGTGCGACACGGCCAGCAGCCACACACCGTCACACCCATTGCCCAACAGACGCTGCAACACAGACACAAACAAAACCAACACCGTCATGAAATCTCCCCCCTCTCTCTCTGTGTGTGTGTGTGTGTGTGTATGTGTGTGGTCATGTGGCTGACCATGACAGCGGCCATCTCTACAGGTTTGTCGTTCATGTTGAGGAGCATCAGGGCGGCGCTGTTGCCGCCGCTCGGGAAGAGATACCACTCAGACACGTCAGGCTGACAACAAACACACACACACACACACACACGAAGGGTGTCCATGGGCACTGTGTGTGTGTGTGCTCACAGGCCTCCTGACGCTGTCCTGCTGCTGCGCCTGCATTGATGCCACCACACAGACAGACAGACAGACAGACCTGGCCGTGGAGTCATTGGCCGCCATGTGTTGGTCCTTGCTTGCCTTGTCCCTCTTGATGTACTTGGCGCTGATCTGACGCAATGTCGATGACCTGAACACACAAGCCACACACCCACCCCCACCCCGCACGCGTGACATGAGGGGGTCTGCCATCCATCCGTCCATCCAGCCAGAGTGCCTCTGCACTGCACCGACCCACCTCACCTGTCAGCAGTGATGGTGGTGACGGCCTCGGTGGGCAGCGGGACGTGCTGCATGGCGTCACAGGTCAGCCGCCACCAACCGCCACGGAGACGACGCAGCGCATCACACGACACGACCTTCACCTACACAACACATCACAAGACATCACACCCATGCCGTATGCCGTCTTGTTGGCTTGTGGCTTGTGGCTTGTGTGGGTGACCTCTCCCTCTCTGACCTCTCTGGTTTTGATGGCCTGCAATGGTGCCTCCCGGCCGACATATGGTGGGCTGGCAGTGAGGTCCAGCGGGCTCTCGACATAGCTAGGACACACCACGCCGCCGCCTTCCTCCCCCGCGAAGACGCCCGCCTTGATGTAGATGGCCTGGAGGATGGTGAAGCCGGGCCGACATGACACCCACGACGAGTGGTCCACATCAGGGATGGAGTGGAAGAGAGGCTGCTCACACATGCCCCTCTCCGACACCTGCATCGCATCCACCACACCACACACCAAACCGCACACATCCTGGGTGGTTGTCGGGCAGGGCACCCTGCGGCGAGACTGACCGTCCCATCGTAGAAGACGCGCCAGTTTCCCCGTCTGAAGCGGTGATGCACCACCGACATGAGCACACGACCGCCCCCAAACCCCTCAGCGGCCACCAGCAGGCTGTGTAGGTCATAGACGCGACCCTCTGTGTGGCCGTCGGTGCCGTCCGCCCCCACGTCAGCTGCTGGTGCCGCTGCCGCTGCCGCAGCAGCTGGTAGCTCGTGTGGTTGGTGTTGGTCTGCGTGTTTGCGGCGCCTATGTGGCGGTGTGGGAGGTGGTGGTGGCTCGATGGCCGACAGGTCCATGCCGTCGGGGACCAGCAAAATGGGGGGGTTGGGGCCGGGCTGAGCTGATGCCGATGCCGATACCGGTGCTGGGGCTGGGGCCGCTGGTGGTGGCGGTGGTGTGGCGGTGCCGTTGGTGTATGTGAATCGCATGCAGATGATCTGTGCGTTTGGGTCGAAGGACCTCTGCCGCACCACACGCTGGACGCCGAGACGAAGCAGGCTCAGGTTGTAACCTGGGTAGGTGCCACAGACAGACAGACACACCGGAAGCACAGACAGACGAGGAGGGAGAGCTGACAAACAAGGGGTAGTGAAGGTGTGTTGATGGTGGAAGGGTGTGTGTGTACGTTCGATCTCTTGTGGCCGGCAGTATTCGCGGAGCAGCTGAGGAACAGACCTGGACAACAGGGAACGTTGCGGCACCTATAGTCCATCCATCCATCCGTCCATCCATCGTACGAGTATTGTTTGGTGACATCGAGGTCGATGGCGGTGGATGTGGTGGCAAAGGCGTAGCTGCACCTCATCCCACGACAGGAGACCCGATGAATCACACGACACTGCACACACACACAGACAGACACACACAAGCCCACATACCTCTCGGCCATGCTGTCGTACGCCGCCCTCCCTCCCTCACCCCTCTCCCTCTCTCCCTCTTTGATCTTCACCCTGCTCACCCACTTACCTCCAGTGGACTGCTCGTTGGGGGCAGATTGCCCTCGCCGTCAACTGCCATTGAGCCTTCCGGAGGCATCTCGATCGCACCCGCAGCAGCATCATCCTGATTGATCGCCCCCACACCGCACAGACACAGACGGTGCCGCCTGCTGTCGTGTTTGCAGCTGCATGGCTGGCCACCTGGTCCCTGTCTGTCACAGGAGGCGTGCAGCCGTTGGTGTGGGTGTCTGCGGGCGTCTGTGGGTGTCGATGCTCCTGCTGCTGCCGCTGCTGCGATGGCGATGGGGGCGTCGGTGTGAGTGCGTGTTGCAGGAACGGGGTGAATCGGTCGACATAAGCCGCCGGGTCGGTCATCTTGGCCAGATCGCCATCGCAACACTTGTGCACAAACGACTCAAAGACATTCTGACAAGAGCACGAACGACCTCACAATTGTGATAGCATGACGACATCATGATGCGTGTGTGCGTGTGACTGAATCACCTGCAGAGCCATGTCCATCTGCAGCATATGTGCTTGGGATGCAGTGATGCCCCCGGCACCGTCACGCCCATCAGCTGGCGGCCACCGCCACGCCATCTCTGCAGGCTCGCCCCTCTGCGCAGGTTGGGGAGGAGGAGATGGTTCTGGCAGCCTGTCGATGGCGGCGAAGTGCTCACACAGCGACACCAGCGACGACAGCAGGTTTGGATCTGACCAGTTTGTGAAAGAAATGAAATACAGCACAGCAAGGGATATGACTCCTTGTTTCGTGTGTGGTGTGGATGGGGTGTGTGTCCACTCCACAGGTATCTATCTCACGGTCTGTGTAGCCATCTTGATGTGCCCGGAGTGCGTTGCACCGGTCAAGACACATGGAGCGCACCGAGGGGATGCACAGCAGAGGCTGACCCACCCACACACACACATACACACAGAGGTGAGGACCGAAAGACTCTGTCGTCGGGTGGGTCTGTCTCAAGTAGGTAGGTACCTGCAGCAGTGGTGGTGTGGGTCTGTGTTTTGGGACAATGCTGCGGGGCAGAATGGACGAATGGCAGCCATCGCCCGCAACCAGATCCACACCTGCACACAGACCAGACACACCCGCAACCAATGGGACCCTGCATCGGTGGGTCAGGTCTGTCTGTCGGCCCCTCTGACTGACCTTGCGATGGTTGTGGTTTGTCCAATTGCGCGATTATGTCGCACTGGAACCGGGGCACCACACACACGCGAAACGTCACGACGCCTGCACTCACTCAGACGCACAGACAGACACAGACACAATCCCTGATGAATGGATGGATCCAATGTGTACCTTGTGTGGTTGCGAATCCCTCGTCGGGCGTCTGCAGCCTGTCGAGGCCGATGAAGGGCCAGAAGGTGTAGGGCGGGCACCCCTGGCCTGTTGTCAACACACGACCCTGCACACGCAGCCAGCCATACGGCACCACATTAGAAGGAAGGCCGTATTATCCGTCCTGTCCTGTCCTGTGTTATCCTGTGCTGTGCCTACGGGTATGTACCTGTGTGACGGATCTGTTGTCGTCTTTGTGGTTGACGAGCGTGATGCGGACGAGCACGTTCACACTGCACCTGAGTGCGAAGGGCAGCACACACACATATCTACCCCTCTGGCTGGCTGGCTGGCTGGCTGCCTCACCAGTACTGCCCATCGTCTTGCAGCGGCTGTAGATGGACTTGCATCCCAACCCCACACACACCACCACCACCACCACCCTCTGGCCCATCTGCACACACACACACATACACACACCGCCCCCATCGCATACACCACACACACACACCGCACAGACTCACCATGTCCCCTGTCGATGAGTGTGGGAGTGAAGACCGCCCTGAGGTTCCGCACCCCAATACTCCTCCCTTCCAGCGCCCCTGCCTCCCCCCTGCCTATCGACAGCTGCTCTCGGGGCCACTGGAGCGTGGCGTAGGGCGGCTCACTCACACACACGCCGTCTACCGGACGAGAGGAAGCAGAGGCAGAAGGCGCAGCCGCCGCGGCAGCTGCTGCCCTGCAACCGTGCACCCCACACAGACAAACAGACCGACAGACGACAGGCAGCCTACTTGTGTTTTGTGCGTGTGTGGGTTGTGAGAGATGTGGGTACCTACCTGTCTGTGTGTGGTTTCTTGGCGCCCTTGGCGGCATGGGCCTTGTTCTTGCCCATCGCACACCACACCCAACCGACGCCCAGCCCACGCGCCTCACCGACCCCACACACTGATGATGTCATGGACGATACAGAACACACACAGAATACAGTCCATCGACGACACACACAACCGCACCACAAACGAAGAAAAGATCTGCCATTGCAAGCCCTGTTCTTCTTACGTTGTGGCGCGCGCACTGAAGATCCCCCTGAGCAGCCGGGCTACCGCAGCATCAGCATCACACGCTCGCGGCAAAACGATGAGTCGGGCGGACGGAGATGCAATCGGGCGCAGGGATGAGGACGAGCTGTCGTCGTCACAGGTATCTAAATCGACGGCCAGGCGTGTTTCGCACCAGAGAAGCGGGAAAACAGCAGCGACGAGGCAGATGTGCTGCTGAAGCGAGATGCCGGAAGAGAGGACGGATAACAGATCTGTGGCTTGAGGGACGCTTCCCTGGCTGTCGGGCTGTCTCGAAAAGCAGAAAAAGGGCTCTCTCTCCTGATCGGCTTGTCGTTTGCGAGCTCAAATACGAAGCAGCAGCGCGAAAGGGACAGATCTCCGGCCTTTTCGCTCGTTAACTGCACATGGGTCAGCCGGCCAGCCATCCTGATACCAGCGATGAGTCGGCATCTACCCTCCCTGCCGGCTACAGCCGTGCCATCGAGGACTGGCGCGCAGAGGAGTTTGGTCGCCTCCAGGACACTGTCTACCTCGACCATGCCGGCGCAGCACTCTACCCCGAAAGCCTCGTCCGCAACCACTGCCAGCACTTGCTGTCCGGCCTCCATCTCAACCCACACAGCAGCCATGCAGCCGAGCAGGCCATCGACACGGCACGACGGCAGCTGCTGACCTTCTTCGGGGCTGCGTCGGACGAGTACAGCCTGGTCTTCACTTCTGGTGCGACGGAGAGCCTGCGGGTAGTGGCTGAGGGGTTTGCCTTTGGGCCTGGGAGTGTGTTCGCCTACCCTGTCGAGTCGCACACGAGTGTGGTGGGCATGCGGCAGTATGCCTTCCGGCACGGTGCGCGAGTAGCGACCTACGAGATGGACAGACTCGCCGATGTGGCCGATCCCTCCTACATCGGCCGACGGAGCATTGAGCCGCCCTCGCCCTCGCCCTCTCCCCCTCCCTCCCAGTGCCCTCATGAGGCGTTTTCGTCCGCACCCCCTCCCCCCAATCTGCTGATCGTCACGGGCGAGTCAAATTTCAGCGGCCTCAAAGGCGACCTGTCGCTGCTCCCATCCCTGATGGAACCCGCCATCCCGCATCATCAGCTACATTACCGTGTGCTGCTCGATGCATCCAAGCTGGCCGCCTCCAGCCGCATTGACCTCTCCCGGACGCCCGTCGACTTCATGGTCTTCTCGCTGTACAAGGTATTCGGCTACCCCACTGGCTTGGGGGGCCTCATCGTGCGCCACAGCGCCGCCCCCCTCCTCTCCCCACCATCCTTCGGTGGCGGCACCGTACAGGCCGTCGCGGCCACATCGGCGTTCGTGGCTGAGAAGGCCGCCTTATGCGACAGGCTCGAGGCGGGCAGCCCACACTTCCTCGGCATCGCCGCCGTCCCCATGGCCTTTGAGGCGGTGTTCCGCCGTTTCAGCATGGAGCAGCTGGAGCAGCACATGCAGGCTGTCACGCACTACGCCTACCAGAGGATGGCGGCTCTCACATGGCGGCAGGGTGGGCGCGTCTTCCGGATATTCGGCGACCACCACAAGGAGGATTGGCCGAGGCGGCAGGGGCCGGTCGTCGCCTGCGTGGTCTTGTCACCGACCGGGGATGTGCTGCCGTACTCGTCGGTTGCGGGAAAGGCGCGCGAGAGGGGCATTGTGTTTCGCACTGGGTGCCACTGCAACACGGGCGGCTGCCAGACGCACCTGCAGTTGACCGCGGCTGACCTCGAGCGGCACTTCATGTCGGGGCATGTGTGTGGTGACGACGTGGACACCATCGACGGGCAGCCGACGGGGTGCATCCGGCTGTCGTTCGGCTTCTCGTCCACCCTGGCTGATGTGGACCGATTCATCGACTTCATCCGACAAGACGTCATGAATGAGCCAGACACTCCGGCCCCCGCACCCCAGTGCTCCCTCAGACAAGACGGCCCTGTCACGCCACCAGCATTGCCGCCGGCCTCCACTCCCTCTCCCCCTGCTGATGGCCATCATGCGGCTGAGGGTGTCTTGTCGTCTCTCTGTATATATCCGATCAAGAGCTGCGGCGGCGTGTCGCTAGCCAGATGGGTCATCGACCTTCGCACAGGCGGGCTGCTGCTCGACAGAAGATTCCGGCTCGAGCGCACTACCAGTGCCGAGAAGATGCCCCGGGTCATCAGCCGGACGAGCGAGCCCAAGCTGGCGCAGCTGCGGGTGGCTTTGGAGTGTGACGTAGACCGACTGGTCATGGTGCTGTCATTCGCCGATGAGGGGCGCAGTGAGTCGTCGCTGAGGATACCCATAGCCCTGCGGGGCCGCCCGTCAGCCCTGCTATCTGTCATCCGCCTAATGGTGCATCATCAAGATAGTGAAAGTGGCACCGGTGTGGGTGCTGATGGGGAAGGCGACGAGGCGGTTGCGCGGTGGTTCGGTGATCGTCTCGGCTATGGCGTCAGGCTGGTGGATTCAGAGGGGGACAGTGACATTGGGGGAGAGGGTGGTGGCGATGGCCGTCGGCTGCTTAGCAACTATGCCAACACGTCGCCCTTTTTGCTGGTATCCAGCAGCTCCCTCGACCACCTGCAGCGCACATCGGGACTTAGCATCATGGAGGCCGACAGGTACGCTGTTAAACAACACACCGGGCCGGCCACACACAGACACACTGACTGCAAGTGAGTGAGCCTCACGTGTGTGTGGGTGTGGGTGTCTTCCTTGCTTGCTTCTCTCCCTCTCCAGGTTTCGCGGCAACCTGATTGTGAGTGGGCTGCCTCCGCTGATTGAGAACAGCTGGGCCGACTCGCCAGACATTCCCGTGCACATCGGCAACCTGGACTTCTACTCGCTGGGCTCCTGTAAGAGGTGCCCGTCGATCAATGTGGACCCGCAGACTGGCACCGTGACGGCATCGGTGCTGCAGTCCCTGACCACCATCACCCAGGGCATGGAGGATGGGTCGGGCCGCAAGAGGGGCGTGGGCAGGTTTGGGGTGCTGCTGCGGTATGGGAGCAGCCCGCATGGCGGTGGCGATGGTGATGGGTGGGTGGAGATGCGGGCGGGCGACAAGGTCGTCCGAGCGGGCAGCCAGGTGGATGGTGTGTGTGTGTGAATATATAGAAGACGGATGGGAGGACAGGACCACTGGTGTGTTTGGTTAGGTCCTGTGGTATCAATCAATCGTATAGACAGACACTGACTGACTGACACATGGATACATTCATATGTATGCAGACATTCGATCTCTTCGTGTGTGTGTGTGTCAACGACATGCAACCAATCGACAGACCAGCACACAAATACAAACAAACGTCCATCGAGTCAGTTAACCCATTTCCAACCACCGAATGAATCACGAGTCAGTCCCCCTTAGGCAGGCCCTCCTTCCTCCAACTGCCCGCCCTCCTCCTTGTCTCCCTCATTAGCAACGGCCGCTGGTTGCCCCTTCCCGATGGCTGCGGTGAGCCCTTGTGCCTCGCCGTCACACAACGTAACGGTCTTCCCACTTCGGAAGGACTATAACACAACAGACAACCACATACACGGTGCAGCAAAATGTACGTGCGTGTTGGGCTATTTCCTGACCCTTCTGGCGCTGCTGCGCCAAGTGGACCTCGTGCCGCGCTGCTGCGCCGTGGCCTGGTCAGTCGAATCCACCCTGACACCCAGCACAATGCACATGAATGAGGTCGTGTCTCCCTCCCTCCGTCCTGTGATAGACATGGATACCTGGACGCATCGCCTTCGCTTCTCTCCTTCGGCGGCTTGGAGTACGCTCGTGGATGGACGTACTCTACTCGCTGGTCGACCGTCAGCAGCTGCCGAGCTGACATGCGCAGCTTGTCTGTCAACTCTGATGGGATGGGGAGGAGGGAGACATGGCAGGCTTTGTAGGTGCCTCGTCCTCTCATTCGGTCTGACCTTTGATTCTCGTGGCTTTGGTGCCGCTTAGCCGCCGTTGGGCCGCCTCGTCGCGCAAACGGAGAGACAGAGACGGACCGGGCTCCTGCACGCAGACCACGACTGTTCACAGAAATGCCACGGATATGGTATCTCGTCACCTTCTTCTTGAGTGCGGCCATCTTCCTGATCACTGACTCAGCCACAGGGCCCTCAGGTCCGTGCAGCGGGGGCGGCAATGCTATGGGTCCCGTGCCTTCAGGTGGGGCGACCAGCGCACGCCGCAGCGTCTCCCACTTGGCCGTCTTGTCGACTGGTGACGCTGGCACCTCCTCCCTCTCCTCTCTGCGCTTCGGTGGTTGAGCTTGCAAAGTCCGTTTCAGCGTCTCGATGTCCTCCAGAGGATTCACACCCGCGGACTCCTCGATCGCACCACGCAGCGCCTGCATCAACCAACACCGGTGCGTTTGTGTCTTGACTGTGTGTGTGTCTGTGTCCTGTCGGCCTACGTCGACGGTCCTCTTGGTTTTCCTGAGGACGAGCTGTTCCTTGAATTTCTCCGTCTTGAACATCTGTTTGAGCTGGCGTCTCTGCCTGAGGACTTCCTTGTCCAGCAGCCAGTCGTTGATGTTCTTCCGCCGCCACCTCAGGTGGTCCAGGACGCGAGCCAGCTTGGCGCGGGCCCTCGCCCCGCGCCACATCCTCTGGATCTTGAGCACCGTCGCCCTGTGTTTGGTGAAGTACCGACGGGCATCGATGCCCCGCATCCACGCCTGCAGCCGACAGATCTGACGCATGATGCGACGCTGGGCGAGTCGAAACGCCTCCTGTGTCCACAGCAGACGCATGGATGAGTGTGCGCTGTTGGAGCGGTCATAGTCTGTGTCTCTTTGTGCGTACGTGCATGTGTGGGTCCATGGTTTCGAGCAGGAGCAGGAAGTTCATGGCGTCAGAAAAGAGGTGCAGGCGGCGGTTGCCCTTGACGTGCATCAGCGTGAAGCACTCCGTGCAGTACAATTCCTGGCACAACATAGCACAATTGTTTATGCGCCTGTGCAGGTATCAGATAGAAAGAGCTGACTTCACCTGGCACTGTTCGCAGAAGACGGACGCCCTGGTCTCCTCACACTGGGAGCAAAGAGGCGCCACCGCGGCCTTGCTCACCGTGTGATACCGCCGATTCCCTGCACCCACATACGCAGACACAGCCATCGAATGGGTAATCTGTGTCTCGGTGTGTCAGTGATTACCGTTGAAGTGGCATCTCCAGAAGCATGGCGGGCAGAACCGATCGCCGCACTGATCGCACAGGAAGGCGGCCGGACGGTCATCGCACTCCTCACACTTAACCTGCAACGGCAGTGCTTCCATGCATTTGAAATCTGCCCTCCGCTTTCTCAGTTATTCCCGACCGATGTGTCGATGAGTTCGCTGTCGGCCACTGGCAGCAGCATCGCGGCATGGTTGGTGCGGCCGCCACGAGAATGCACACTCTTGTAGCCTTCGAAAGAGAAGAAATCCTGCAACGAACACAACACACAAAAGTCAGGCTGCTCATGACACTGGGCGGTTGCCATATTCTGTTCTGTTACTGACTTCGCAGGCGGCGCAATAGCATTGTGGTTTCTTATTGGTGAAGACGGAGCACGAGCTGCCCATCACTGTTCTCTGCCACTGGTGCTCAGCGCGACGACCCTTGACATACAGAGACACCCACAATGCAGTCGGGAGACACTCATTCGCTGTGTGTGCTTGTCTTGCCTTGTTGTGCAGCAGCTGGAAGCAATTGTCGCAGAACGACATGAGACACTGACGACACACCAAAGCCGACGGAAACACACCGCAATCCTGACACAGACACACACTCAATCAATGAAGCGGCCATCTCTCCACCCGTCTCGCATCGATCTCACTTGGCAGGGTATTTGCAGCGTCCTGAATTCTCTGTGGAAGAGCACATCGGGCTGCCGCAGTAGCAGACCCTGTGTGAGCGGCGATATGCTCAGTGCCAGGGTCTCGATGCGGCTCTTCTCAAGAGCCTTCAGGTACCTAACAGAGAGACAGAGAGTGACAAGCTGACTGGGTTGCTTTTGATAGCCACTGATTGTCACCTCTGTGTGAGTGGGTGCTCGAGCGTGAAGAAATCGTTCTCGACGTCATAGAAGTACACTATGCCCAGCTTGCTGACTGCTCACACGAGACCAGGATGGTCTATGCTGTCTGTCCTTGCTTGTTGCTTGTGTGTCTGCTTACTTACTGAGCATCTCGGCACCTGGAGGCATGGGAGCGGCCAGCATCTCGCGGGCTATCCAACTCAAATGAGGCTCCAGCTAAGCACAAACACACAAAAAACGCAAACACTCCAATATGCATCTGTCCTTCTCTTTTTGCTGCGTGATTGCGTATGTCTTTGACCTGCAGGTCGATTCCCAAATATTGGATGTAGTCGAGGACATCCAGCTGGCCACCAGGGTCACTCACACGCAGCAGTCGACACTGATTCTGCTCCTGCACACATACACACACAGACACACAAAGCAAATCGTCAACCGTCCGAGCACTCACCTCGAGGAAGTCCATTGTGTTGGCATTGACGTCGGCCGTCACATCACCGAGCCGCATCTCCGTCCCGCCTGTCGACCGCCAATTCATCGTGTTGCCCGCACCACTCGCCAGCAACTGATCAGCCCCTCCGCTGGCCCCAAATCGACTGTCCCGGCCCTCGACAGACGCCTGTGCGGCTGCGACAGAAATGCTGGGCCCGTTGGTGACGTCGATGTTTGTGGGTGAGGGCGGTAGCTGTGACTGGGGCGAGGGCGGCAGCTGCAGGACCTCAGCACCGACGGCCTTGCTGCGGTACTGAGGTGAGCCCTCGGGAGTGTTGTCGCTTTTGGTGGCGGCTGCCAGACTGGCCGCCATTGCAGATGCGTTCCTCTGGGCACGGCTGAGCAGCTGGGCAACGTCTGACGACATACTGGCAACGGGAAAACAAATCGACCAAACGCGCGCGCTAAGCTCGCGACCTTGCCCCCTGGCCCCCTTATTTCTGAGTCGCGTGCTGCAGATGACAACAGAGGGCACAGTTGACGAGCATTTCCCCCGGCCACATACACAAGACATTGAACGTCCATCGCCTTGTCCTTTTGTCGCACATACACCAACGCATCGCCATGTGCCCACGCCGGACACAGCACGCACCACATGGATAGACAAACGTCACCTCGGCCCCTTCCTCTTCTCTACATGAGTGTCCCTTACTACGAAACACGGCGCGCATTGTCATTGACCCGAACACACAGAAGGCAAGTGTGGAAATCAGTCACTCTTTCTTACGCCGAACACTGTCGTCAGCATCAGCCTCGATGCAATGCTGAGATCCTGTGCCTTTCCGTTGGTAGGCAGCGCTCGACGGGCCCCCTGCAGCTGCTTGCTGAGGAAGAAACCGCTGACCCACCGACATATTCTCACCGATATCTGATAGATAGAGACATAGGTAGATATGAAAAGAAAGAGGTGGTGGAGGTCACTCACCAATCAAGCAAGGCGTGCATCCCTCCCTCCCTCGCTCTTCTCTTCACTTGCCTGTCGGGAGTAGCTCGTCGTCTATGTGGGGGAGCACCTCATCAGCACCACTTACATCTCTGCAGTCAGTCATCAGTGAGTCAGTGAGTCCTTCAGCTGCAATCAATGCACGCCCGCGTACGTACGTGTCCTCCCGTTGTTCTTGATCTGCACCCCCCAATCAGCACAGACAACACAGATATAGACATACTCATGTGTGGGCGGCGCGGCGCACACATCTAAAGTCCCCCTCCCCTCCCCCCTTCCCACATGTGTACACAAACCTGCCTCCATGACTTGCCTCGCCTCTTCCGCCCACTCATTCCATTCTGAACGGAGCACACAACACAACACAACACAACCAGCGCCATCGATGGCGGGCCGCTGGGCAACACCGGCTGTACAGACCTGTCTATCTGCCTACCTTGGACAGATTCTGGGCGCACGTGTGTCTGCAGGTAGTCGAGGAAGGCCTCATCATCATCCAGGTGGCGAGCGAGGCCAGTGAAGAGGTACTAGTAGCCAGCCAGCCAGACAGACAGGCGGCCCGCAGAAAAGGCGCAAGGAAAGGGCGTGTGTACATCATGTTTTCGTTTGTGTGTGTTGTTGCTTGCTTACTTTGTGGTCTAAGAGGTACCGATAATGCACAGCCTTGTCCACTTCGCTCAGACTCGTCCGGTTGAGTGCTTGGTGGACAGCCCTCTCCTCCTTCAACCCAATTCTTCCCTGAAACCAACGATGGGTCACTGTTCCCTCTACGTTGCCCATTCTAGAGCGAAACCTTTATCATGCAGAGGGGAGAGTTCGCGAATCGGGCTGACAGTTCAGCACGGTCGTCGTCTTTCTCAGACGGAGGGCGTCCGGGTCAGACAAAACGGTCGATCACGGTCGAACTGAAAAAACAAAGGGTCACCCCACACCAGTGCTGTTGCTGGCACCCCCACTACTCACCCAGCGCGTTGAAACGTCAGGACAAAAGGCAGCGAGTTTGACAACATGGGTGTTGCCGCCTGGCTGCCTAGGGTAATTCCTGAAACCGCTGCATGCTGCGGATCTTTGCTGCGGATCTTTCTCTTGAGCGTCGAGAGCGAAGACTGTAAAGATCAAGATGACAAGTGGAAAGAAGAGGCAGAAAAGGTGTTTCTTCTGGCATCACAAGCGACAGTGCATCAGCATCGAGTCCGAAGAAGGCATGAGGGTGGTCACGGCGACGGAGGGCCTGCAAGAACACGAACAAACACATTAGGAAGGAGGCAACTGATGTATGTCAAGGTGCCTGTCCGTCATCCCTGTCGTGTGCCACATTGAGCGACGCACAACGTGGTGATCACTCCAGCACACGTTGTTGGTGTCTGTGTGTACATACAGTAACACACAACTCTGCAACAGTGTTCGTCTGTGGCTGTCTGATGCTGTGGCTTTCAAGCTTTGTGGAGGGTGAGAATACATCTGATCTTGATTCGACGTGGACATCTCGCATCGTGTTTGTCTTTGTGGATCTGTGTCACGAGTTCCGCCTATCCCTCCGACAAGGTGCGTACGAACAGGAAGGTAGAGCAGACAGACAGGAGGACGTTGACATGGAGTGAATGGATGTGTATCGACCGTCTGCCGCACACACAACCGACCTGTATGTGGGTGTTCCCGCAACCCAGTGACCACCGCCTCCGCGTGTGTGCGCAGCCGATGTTTGTCGTGTGTGCGCAGCCGACGTTTGTGTCAATTGTCTGGGAGCACAAAGTGTTTGTTCTGCTCGTGCCCATGTGTATTTCGATGGATGTGTTGCGTGTTCGTCCATGGGTGCGTACGACTGACTGATTGTCTGCCTGGATGGATGGATGTGTGTATGGATGGGTATGGGAGGAGAAGTAAGCCCTCACATGATATGAGTGATGCTGTCTGTAGCCATTAATGGTGCAGCGTGTCATTGGAGCAGTCGAAGTGCTGCAAGCTAAGACGTATTGACTGTGTGACGTATGACTGTGTGCCCCTGCCTGTGTGCATGTGTACATGGATATGTTATGTTTCAATCCATCCCATCATGAATTATTGTGTGGGTATGTCATTAGTGCGAGTTGGGAGAGGGGACATCGTAAGATGCACATGATACATACATCTTTCACACACATACTTCACACGCATACTCCATGCTTTCTCGGACTGACCCCGTGTCTCACTCGCCTGCCTGTCTGCATGAGTGTAATCCTAGCGAGTTCCTTCCTGCACTTGACACGCCACAGAATTCACTGAGCTCATTGCGGACCTGACCATATATGAGATGAAGCGATGATACCTCTCGACGGCCATTGGAGCCACTCGTGCCACTCATCATCGTACTGCCACTGCAAGCACCACTGCCGCCTTCCCCGCCCGATGCGCGGCTCTAAGGGCACGCGCTTGCGGGGGCCCTTTACTTGGAATAGCTCGCATCTGAACTCCCGCGTCGCCCCGACGAGCTGCTGTACGAACAGCATGTCTTAGATCAGTGGGCGCTCGACGTCGAGCTCTCTGACTAGCCTCTGGGTGTCTTGCCTATGTCTGGCTGTCATTCTCATATACCTGCAACCGTTGCCGACAGCGATTTTCTGACCATCATAGGGTGGCACGTGCGTGTCGAGTGGGTGGTGGGTGGGTGGGATGGGGAGACAGGCCGTGTGCATGCTTTTATGCATGGGCATGCTGCTAGTTTAGTGCGTGACCTGGACAGGATCCCCTCGGGATTACAGACACGAGTCCCGTTAAACACAACAACCAACCAACCGTCTGACGTCGTGTTGAGATCACAGGTCAGCCTCCCGTCCTTGCACAGATCTCCCTTCACTTCTCTTCATTTTGTTCCTCTTTGCTGCAGACGGCCGGTGCTTGCCGTTACCCTGGTGAGATGTCCGAGGAGCCCCACAGTTACACCATATGGGACCAGGAGTGGGAGCCTGCACTGGAAGACCCTCATTCTCGCAGCCTGAGGGAGCTGCTCGAGCCCCAGGGCTGCTCCAAGGTCGTCCAGGTCGACTACAGCGAGGGTGGCAGTCATCCTGCCACCATGGAGCTGGCGGCCCGAGCCGCCTGCCGCACCATCACATCGGCTGACGATGTCACTCGTCTGTGTAGAGAGGGGGCCGACGCGGACGTGGCCATTGAGGTGCACCTGGCGTCCCGTCGAGTGCCGCCTGTTGGGTTGCTGTCCTTGGTCATCATCGACGCCATCGTCGTCCGCAACACCGACACGCGTTTGACCCTCCCTCCGTGGCCATCTCGCGAGCTGCAGCAGGCGGTGCTCGAAGCACTCATCGATGCCGGGGCCAATGCCAACTTTCGGCCGGGTGAAGGTTTTCGGCCTCTGCCGGCTGCCCGCTCGTGTGCCAACGTCACGGCCGTCGATGCGCTGCTCAGGGCTGGTGCGGTCACCCAAGGGATGTACCTGGCTTTCCTGCCAAACCAGCCCTACCTTCCGTTCCCTCCCTCCTTCCAGTACGAGGCCGCTCTGCTGAAGGCGTACCGTCGTGTGCTTCAACAGGATCCCACACTTGCAAGTGAGGAGTACCGCGACGGCAAGCAGACGATGACCCCCATCCACATGTCCGGATCGGCGGAGGGCTTCATGTCGGCGGAGTTCCTGCGCTCTTACCTCACCCTGCTGGCCGAGCACGGCGCTTCCATTACCGCCAGGACTGGTGATAGATATACGCCCCTTGGCAGCGCCGTACACGCGGGTGCGCCGTGTGTGGTGGAGTGGCTGTGCCAGCGTCTCGGGAGGGAGGAGATCAACAAGAGGCAGCACACGAACGCAGAGGGCATCTCGCTGCTGGAGTATGCTGGGTTTGTGCTGTCCTTGCTTCTGAGAGACAAGGCAGCACCGGAGGCGGTCGACAGGGCCAGGCAGGTGATCGGCACACTGCTGCGGCACGGTGCCGACATCCAGCTCATTCGGACCACCACACCGCGCCGGCGCTACGTCCGCAAACTCGTGCAGGACATCCACAAGGAGATGAACCAGCCGAGCGCCCCACCACAGCAGCAGCAGCAGCAGCAGCAGGAGAGTGGTGCCGCCAAAGCGGCGAAGATCGCGGCGAGGCTCATCGGGGAGGAGGTGAAGGACAAGGCCAAGAAAGCCAAAAGGGGCGGCAAGAAGGACGGCAAGGGCGGCGGACACCCGCAGCAGCACGAGCAGCAGCAGCACGGGCAGCAGCAGTCAGTGTCAATAGAGAGTGAGGCGATTGATGACGAGGAACCAAGCAGGTGGGCTGACCCATACACCCACGAGTGGCCATCAGATCTGTCGGGGAGGACTTGTGTTCTGTCGGTCTGTCGGTCTGTCTGTCTTTAGTGTAAGCACTGGTGTCGTCGACACCGACGCAGACGAGCAGCCGCCCTCCGCCTCATCTGCCGACCCCCAACCGTAACCACACACAGCCACAGTGAAGACGGCCTCATTGCCTCACTGACACGCTCTCTCCCTCTCCCTTCTGTGTCTGTGCAGTGCTGCCCCTTCACCGTCGTGTGATGTTTCATCTGCCGTCCCTGCCCCCGCCACCTCGCCTGTCGATCGTGAGGACAGCGATGGAGAGTTCGTGCCCGTCGTCAGGGGTCGAAAGAAACCAAACAAGAAGGCACGCCCAGACCAACAAGAGCCGGCCCTTACACTCCAGCATGCACCTGTGACCCAAACACAGCCGCTCAGGTAAGTCGAATACCATACTCACTCGGATGGCTGCCCACTCCATGGGTGCATCCGTGTGTGTGGTGTAGTATCAGTGGTCGGCCTTTCTCGTCGTCTGCTGCACGGCGGCCCGCTGCTGGCCGTGGGCTGGTCACTCACGTGCCCACCCAGACACGCTCACACCGGTACACAGACACTTACAGACAGACAGAGAGAGAGATATGTGCATCATCTGTATGTCATGTGTGTGCATCGTGCTGTGGTCAGCGGCCCCCCGCCCCTCGTCCTGATGGCTGCTATGCCGCCGTCCATCGGCTCCTCGGCATTGCCCCCCCGACCGCAGCACCCGCCTCCACACGCACTTGTGCGCCCACTCGCCGCATCTGAGCGTCAGGGTGCCGATCGACCAGCAGCATCGCCCAGCACCATTGACACCAACACGGCATTCGCACAGCGGACGTCCGTATCGGCCGGCAGCAGCTCACACACAGCGGATGGACAGAGAGGGCGCTGTGGCGGGGGAGAGGGCGAGGTCGGGACGGACAGTGCTGCTGCTGCCGAGCATCTGGTGGGTCAGCTCCGCCGACAACTGAGCCACAAGGATCAGGAGAACGATGCGCTGATACGGCAGCTGCAAGAGGTCCAGTGGAAGTGAGCCAATCGACATGAGAGCGACATCCATCCACATGTCTCTTCGTGTATGAATGCCATCTTGTTGTCCTCCAGGTTTGTCCAGTCGAGTCACCACCTGCAGCAGCAGCAGCAGCAGCAGCAGGCCGGCGTTGATACCCCACCGGCCGCCCCCACGGCAGCAGCGGACGACGGTTTGAAGTGCGATGTGTGCATGGACAACTACAAGTCAACTCTACTCGTCCCATGTGTAAGCACAACAGTGTCACGCCGTGCTGCCGTCATTATCCCATGTCTGTTTGGTGCCCACGTGTGCATGCAGCGCCACATCTGTCTGTGTGGTGGGTGTGCTGGCGTGTTGATGAGCGGTCCCCCGGCCGAGCGGCTGTGCCCGAGATGTCGACAGCCCATCACAGACACTCAGCAGGTGTACTTGTGAGTGAAGCGAAGCGGATGGCGGGGAAGTTTTGGTGGTTGTAGCGTATCTCAATGTGTCACTTCAGTAGCACTCTCCTGTGAGTAGATGTTCCCTCATTGCCAATTCACTTTCATGTGCACAGCTGTTGTGCCTTCTGTATCGGCCCACGTAATACTGTACACACGAACGTTTCTGCCTCTAGTATACTCGCTGTATTTGTGTATTCATCGCGCGACGAAAGTCTTCATTTGTGTGCTAGCGTGTTTCAGTCGTCGAATGAGCCTCAGGGACTTTATGCGACGTACGTGGTGCAGTAAATGGACAGACATACAGACAGACAGGTCCTTCGAACTTCGCGTGTGAAGGTTTGTGCGCTCATTGCCACAAATGTCATGTAGGATGACTGCATCGCTCTACTCAGCACCCCCCTGCTGTCTCCCCTGGCCCCTCAGCTCCTCCAGCAACCGATCGGCGTGGCTGCTGCTCTCACTCAGTGACGGCAGGATGTCCTCCAGCTGCCGTAGATGAGCTTCGGTCAGATACATGGCCTTCGAGCGCAGCACTCGAGCGATGCACAGACTCTCCTGCACACGGACATACACACGAACAGACAGACAGACCCCTGCAAAGCTTGATGTGTCCATCTAGGTGCCGTGCTGACCATGAGTGGGTATTGCAGGGTGACGACACAGACGAGGAACTCCAGCAGCTGGCCCACAAGCAAACTGTCGACAACACCCACCTAGTAGACGCCACACACAGAGAGATGGAGAGGAAGGGGTAGATGCACACATCAGGGGACACACGCAGCTCTCACCTTGTTCATTCGGTGTATGATCTGGTTGGCCGCCGCCCGAAGCCGCCCTGCCGTGAGCTCGCCCTGCGTGGACACACAGACATCATCAATCACACGCGCGGACGAGTGGATGCGTGTGTCTGTGTACTTCATGATGCAGCGGGTGGGTCAGCAGCAGTGTGAGCGCCTTGAGAGTCGCCAGATAGCCATCACGCCTCAACTTGGGGAGGCTCAACCGCTGTATCGTCGTCAGTAACGCATTCTGCACACACACACACACACACACACAATCCAACAAAGCGTCTCTTCGCTGTCCCCTTTCATGCTTACCAGCACCTCATGCTGTCTACACTTGAGTGTGACCAGCCCCAGGAACACCGCAGCTCTCTCCTCTGCCTTCATCTCCCACACATGGTGCCTCGACCAACGCGCCAGGCGATCCACTGCCGCAGACACTTCACCATCAGAAAGATACCCACCCTCTGCACCACCATCACCCCTTCCCTCGATGTGTCCATCGTCCGCACCAGCCATGGCCGGCAGGGCCAGACACGCATCGGGTCTCCCATGTGGCCGCAGCACTTTCAACAGCATATCCACAATGTGCGTCGGCAAGATCGGCGGACCCTCATCATCACCACCACCTTCTACACAGGAAGTCACCATAGCGCAGCACCTCCTCGCCAGCCCAACATCCCTTCTCTGCAGCCGCTGCAGGCTGGCCAACGCGTCAATCAGCTGCTGCAGCGTCATCTCGTCTTCTCGGGCGACAAGCCTCCTCTGCAGTGCGTCCACGAGATGATGGTCATGATGAAGGACCCGGCTGAACGCATCAACGATGGCAAGGACATCGGCGAGGGAGGGCACATCAAGGGCGGCTGCATCGAGAAGGGAAGTCAGGTGCACCGCTGCTCGTGGCCAGAAGGAGGGATGGCGGAGTTTGACGGCGCCTAGAGTGACGACAGCAGCGATAGTCTCGTCCATAGACAGAGAGCCGCCCGCCGGCTGCAGCAGCTCAGACAGACCGGTGGCAACCTGACACACAGGACAAGACAAGATGTCAAGAGAATTGTCTGTTGTCTTTGCAGGTGCGCACCTCTTCCATTGCTGCAGATCTCCGCTGCTTCATGCTGCCCCTCAACGCCTCAGCACACTGCAAGAGATCACTCACGCCCAGATCCCTTGTGCTGGCCCTCAGGTCCACTGCCAGCCTCTCCCAGTGCCGCGCATCGACCATGCTCTCGTTCTTGCACGCAGCCACCACACGTGCAACCAGCTTGGAGCGCCTTCCTTCGTCAGCCGACAGCTGGGCCGATGAGAGGGTCATCGTCCGGGAAGCTGGGATGAATGTGCGCCGGCGGAAATGGTTCATCTCCACCGCCGTGAGGCTGTTTAGATGTCCTGCTTTCGCCGGAAGAAGGCGGGAGGTCTGCAACTTCTCACAGCTCGCAATAGGGACGAGCTTTTTCTTTTTCGCTCGGAAATGCTCTGATCTGAAGATCCGCGTGCGGCCTCAGTGATCTGACCACCCACTACCTGCCTGCGTATCCCTCCATTTCCTTTGCCCGTCCGCCCGTCCGGCATTTATCTCCCGCCCTATGCACCTATGCCTGCCCCTGCTGCTGCTCTTCGAACCCCTTGCTCTCCCGCCCATCACGTCATCTCGGCACCCATCCCTCAAGCGACTTCGGGCACTTCGCGACAAGAGTGCTCGAGAGGAGAGCGGCTTGGTGTTGCTGGAGGGCATTCGCATTCTAGAGGACACCATCAACGTCGGCTCGTCCCATCCCTGCCTCTTGCAGGAGCCTGTAGTGGAGTCCATTGCTTTCGCGGACCGTGCGCTGGAAGGCGGTGCGGGAAGGCGGGTGAGGGACCTCCTTGGGCGGCTGGACTCAGGCAAAGTGATCAGGTACGCTCGTACAAACGTGCGCACAACAATGGTCGATGCATTGCACCCATGCGTCTACGCGCGTTTGTTCGCTTGTGTCAGGGTGGACAGCTCGTTGATGCGTCTGTTGAGCGATGTCAAGACGCCTCCGATGCTCGTGGCGGCCGTCCAGCGGCCTCGATGGAGACTGCCTGCGCAGCCACGCTTGGTCTTGGTGCTGGATGGCCTTCGCGACCCAGGCAACGTCGGCACTCTCATTCGCAGCGCAAGGTGAGAACAGACACTGCCCTGCCCTGTGTGTGCACATAAGGGTGGCATTGCCATGCGCTGTCTTGTTGCAGGGCCTTCAACATCGATTGGATCGAGTGCCTGCCCAATACAGCCGACCCATGGAGCCAAAAGTGCCTGCGAGCGGCTATGGGCGCCACCTTCCACCTCCCCATTGTCATGTCAGATGGATGGAAGACGCACACGCTTGTCAAGCACAGGGAAAGGGACCTTCGCCTATTTGCGGCTGATGCGTCGGCCACTGGAGATGCGGATGAGAGAGGAGAAGCAGAGAGGCAGCCAATTGTGTGCTACCAGGTCTGCAAGGGGTGGGGGAGGTTGCATCAAGTCGCACGGATTACCTGTCTGCCTGCCTGTCTGTGTACGTGTCAGGCTGATTTGACACAACCCTCGTCAATCATCGTCGGTGGCGAGCCGCATGGCCTCAGTGAGCCGGTCGGTTAAAACGATGGTCAAACACAACGACACGAAGACTGCAGACACATCTTGGTGTCCTGTGTGTGTATCAGGTGCGTGAGAGCATTCATGACGGCAGCATACAGCCTCTATACGTCCCCATGGCGGCACATACAGCTGACAGCCTGAATGCAGGGGTGGCTGGCAGCATTCTCATGGCGGAACGCTTCCGTCAGATGCACTATGGATATTGACTCGATGGATCTCATGATGAGTGGGTGAATGCATTTAGTCTATGGACTGCTACGACCGTCATAGCAACTGACTGTGTAGCCGCATGGCAAAGTGCACGCATTCACCTGAGAAGCTGATACCGGGATGTGGATGCAACCCCCGCAACCTTTTCAATCCGTTCGGCATTTGCCGAGTGAGGAGTAGGCATGGAGCCGAGTGCATGCGCAGGCTGGCCAAGGCCAGGAATTCTGTCTCGCATTCGATCGCTACTGAAGGAATGGCAGAATAGCATGATTTAGGCTTTGTTCTTTCCATCGCAACTCGAGTGGTGAAGGCCTGGTCGTCAGGAGGAGGCGTATTGATGGTGAGAAGCATGCATGCAACGGAATGTCGTCATTCATTGGGTGGTCTCATTTCTGCAGCTGGAGCGATGAGATCTACGACATTTCAGAGCCACGCGAACCAGCCCCCGCCGTCGACAAGCAACTGTACCAGAGCATGGTCGGGTCGCTGCTCTTCGCCGCCATCGTGTGCCGACTCGATGCCGCGTTCCAAGTGAAGGAGCTTACCAAGCATGGCAACGATCCCCCGCCCCAACACCTCACCGCCGCCAAACGCGTCGTACGCTATTGCTGGGCACGGCGACAAAGGCAATCTGCTTCACCGGCCCCGAGCAGAGTGGTGTCGACATTCTCGCCTACTCGGATGCCTCCTGGGCGGATGACGAGAAGACGACCCACTCTTCTGGCGGCCAAATGGTGTGCATCAATGGCGGCCCAGTTCATGCATATGGAAGGGCAGTGTGGGGCCTGCGGCGGCGACTGGGGAAGGCAACGACCCCCTCGAAGGCCCTTTATCCCTTCGAAGAGCTGCGGCAGTGGCGCTGCAAAGCGGTTTCGCGCAATTGGTTTCGCGAGTGCAGCAACTGCCACCGGCCGGGCCACTCGCGTGGTGAGGGTATTAGAGGACGAGTATATCTTGAAGCCTCTGCTTGTCTTTCCTTTCCCCCTCCCCCCTGCTGCGCGTCTGTCGTTCTCTGATGGTGTGCCACTGATTATCTGCGTCATTGCTGCTGTTTGTAAGGCAGGCCCCCGTGGATCCGGAATGTGTCAACCCATGGCGGCTTCAGCAGATCCTTCAAACCGTGCGGCGTCTTTTCAACGTTCACACTCGTCGCATCTAAGACGGCTGCAACTGTGCGCGTGCTGATATCGAGTACGAGCGCGACACCGACATTATTGGCTGTCGTGCCCTCCATGACCCTCCTTCAGGTGACACCAATGTGCATTGCTTGCTGAACCTTCGGCAGGTGGAAGACGCATACGATTTCACTGTCGGTTTCTTGTCCGGCGCAGTTTTCGGACACGTACGACGTCATCGTTGGCCGGAGGGCGGCGGAGAAAGTGTGAGAGATGGGGAGAGGCGGACGAATGAGGTGTGCCGCTGTGTGTATATGTTTTAGAGACACAAGTTTGAGAGACACACTTAAACTCATGTGTTCCAAAATGCCCAGCTACCCACCCGTCGAGAAGTAACAATTGAGAAGTAAGCTTGTATGATTTAAGTGTTCTCGCTGCACTGAATCGCCGAATTACAACCTTTCTCAGTCGCTTAACGTCCGCTTCCCCACATTGATGCCCCGCTGGCGTGCCGTGCTGCAGCAGTTGAACCTCGAGGACGATGTCATTAACAGAGGAAGGGTGGTGGGATGGGGGGGAAGGTGGGCTGAATGTGTTGGTCTGTTGCCCTCTTGCCTTACTGACTGTGCATAAGTGTGACTGCGCCGAAGAGAGACACGGTCGCCGATTACGCTGTCGACCGACTCAGAGCAAAGGAAGCCCGACGCTTGGCCCGACGTGCCCCTCAAAAGCGAGGTAAAGCGTGAGGCGCCCCCCAAAAAAGTCCACACGTAGGCCCCGGTTATAAGGCGTCATATCGCTGCCTTTCACTATGTCTTTGTACGCTTGTGTGGATAGGGCCGATGGGAATGTGGATAATATTAATGATGTGTGTCTCTACATATTCAGGCAGACTGACGTTGACAAGTTTCGTCGACATATACAAGTTCCGTCGAGTGGGGTCGAACTTTGACCAATGCTGCGAAGACCGGGGAAAACCCAACGCCCTCAGCATCGATGGCGAGCTCATCTACAACCCAACGCCCTCAGCATCGATGGCGAGCTCACCTACATCGCGTGCCGCCGCCTCACTTTCAACTTCGAGACAGCAGACCTCATGGAGCCTCACGATGTGTTCTACATCCAACAATACAGAGAGCACGCTAATAAACACGGTAAGATACCCTCACTGGTACGCTGGTATGCCTGCAAATGACACCACTGTGCATCGGCTCCTGCCCCTTAGGCAGGTGGAGGACATGGTGTTGCAAAATGGGCAGCTACCCAACCGTCGAGAGGTAAGTTTGTGTGATGTAAGAATGTTCAGTGTAGTTCAGTGTACTGATCCGTCGACTGACCGTGTGGACGTCATCTGTGTATTTGTGTGTATGCGTATCGATTGCGTCGGTGCAGTTTCTCAACAGGTTTGGCGGTGCTGCCGGCGTGCAAGAGCTGTTGCAGCAACACCCTTTGGAGTGCTATGCTTGTCACGCTGCGTCAATTGCGCTGGGAATGCAGGAGCAGCGCTATCAGCTGATCTGCCCGAACGCATATCTGCGATACATGGCAGAGCAGGGGCGCATGCATCGGGCAGGTGTCGAAGGAACAGGCCAGTCGTGTTCGACGACCTTCTGCGGGCCAGTGGATGGGTATCCCATTGTCGCTCATCTTGCTCAACTGCAAATGCCTTATAATGCCCAGCAGCGTAGGAGAGATAAAGTTATGTGACTGGGAGTATCCATTTGTTTTGTTTTGTCTCGTGTCTTGCTGAAGAGGCGACAGCGATGAATGGCACGGAGGACGCTGCGCCTCCCTCAGCAACGAACATGCCATCCCAGCCACAGCCAGGTCCTTCAGCTTCACC
>CDMY01000499.1:148531-183088 GCA_001179505.1 Vitrella brassicaformis | reverse complement strand
GGCCATCTCAGGAACATCAGCGGCAGTCATTGTGGGGTCTTGTGAAAGGCCGTTGCACTTGGGCCGTTGAGATGGTCCACTGGCACTTTCGGACCAGCACCGTGGTCCCCGCGTCGTGGTCTCTTCATCATCAACAACTCACCCAATGCCAGCTGAAAAACCGCGGCTATAAACCGAGATTGCGATCTGTTTGGGCCCCGCCGCTCTTTCTCTTGGAGACTGCGTCTCAGCTTTCAAATTTCGTTGCTTCTTACAATGGCGGCCTCTGTTGGTGGTCTTAGTATGACGACGACTACCTGTCGCATGGCGACAAGGCACTGAGCCTGGCACTCAACCAGCTCACATGCGGTGAGCAATGCACACACACCGCACACAAGGCCAACAAGACGGCTGTGTGTGTGGCGGTTTCTTTTCGCTCAAGTCATTCCTACTGCGCGGCGGTGAGTGAGTGGGCACTGGAGAGGGTGTTGGTGACAACGGCATGTCATGTGTGTGTCTGCAGTGCTTGCTGCAGTGCGTCAGGAAGCTCGTCCGCGATGACCCCAACAACCGTCGTCGTCGTGCCAAGTGTCCCGCGTGCATATAGACTAAGACACCGAGGCGACACGCATAAGGGTGTCAATGGGTTGTTCGACGTCTTCCCCCCGCATTCGTGTGTGCATCATGTTGATCAGGGAGGAGACTGCGCACACGGACGTCCGCCTGAACTACGGCCTGAGGGAGGCCGTGGCTTCCCTGCTGGCCTTTCACATGCAGACGGTGAGAACAAACCGGCACTGGACAACTGACTTCGGCAGCTATGCTCTCGTGAGTGTGTGTGTGTGTGTGCCACTGTGTTGTTGGCAGGTGCTTGTGCCGCGGGGCACGTCGCTGACACGACGGAAGTACTGCGGCCTGCTGGGACTGCTAGGCGACCACAGCACCAGGCTGCAGTCCGTCTACCGGTATCTGTGCAGCCCACAAACACACGCAGAGAGACGGAGAGAGAGAGAGAGAGAGAGCATTGTCTGTGTGTACGTCAGGTCATCGCGCGACGGCACCACTGTGGCCGATCTGTTGCGTTGTGTCGGCGACAGGCAGCGCCTGCTGTTTGTGATCCGCAAGGACCACTACGTCTTCGGCGCCTCCATGTGCTGTCTCTGACTATCTCAATGCAGACTCTACAACGTGCCGACATGCAATGAGATCGCAGCGTTCATTCCTGATGGCAGTCACGGCAACAATCAGGAAGTTCTCATCTTCTGCCGACAAGACAGGTTTCCACGCATCAACGAGCTGAGTCCTCACTATGACGCTCTACATTTCGTGCTGCTGTTTCCTCGCGGCGAGCTGGGTTGGGAGAGAGACATCCCTTATCGAAACCCACAAATGCAGCAACGCTATTGGTGGGTAGATACATACGTCTCGCCACGTCACAGTCCCGACATTTTGTCTTCATGTCTTGATTCCGAGGCAGATGCGTGTTCTTGCAGGCAGCCCTCAGGGAACTGTCATTCGTGAGGAGAGGAACTATCTGTCGTGGCTCGCGGATGCGGCTGACCTGCACAAAGAGCTGCAAAAGAGGGTCCAAAGACAAGACACTCACCAAATGGGGCTTCGCTGTTTGAGGACTTCATCAAGGTCTCACTCGATAGCCTTCTGTAAGACAGTGGAGGCATCTTCATCGAGCTCGGCATATAAGTAGACCATCGTCGTTGTTTAGCTGAGTGGATCAAGACAAGAAGATAGTAAAGAGGGATCATAAAGGATGAATGATCCTTTCTTTCTTTTCTCTCAACGCAAAGTCGCTGTGTGCGTTTCTGCTAGCGAAGGTACAAGTAGACATCCGAGTCGATAAGGGACGGAACGAATGCGTGTCTCTTAGTGACGGATGCGGATAATAGAATGTAGCAACTCTGCGTGGGTTCATAGCGTGTCTAGTAAAAATTCTTGAAACAATCATCTTTCTCTACCATTTGCCCTTAGCCGCTCATCAGTCGGTCGATTTCACTACAAGATCGGCCTGCTTTCGACATGCACACATCCGTTGCCGAAACTGCATGCACTACGCATGCCCTCCATTCACCCCCTCTCTTCACATCCACGAGTAACTGATGGGGCAGTCGATGCCAAAGCTTGCCAGCTGAATGTCAACGTTTTCACTACCGCATGCACCACGCTTCGAACGAAAGAGACACCTGTGAATACAAACACCTGCAATGCACTTGGCAGAAAGAGAGAGATTGTACCTTTCGAGATCAGCTGCGAGTGTGTCGATTGCGCTCTTCAAGTGTTTGTTCTGCTCAGTAAGGCCCGTGGACTTCTCTTTGTATCGTTTCTCACTGCACGCAAGCTCATTGAGGCTGCAAATGAAGAGACGTCGACTGAGAGATGGAGACATGACTTGTATCACCTTTTCTCTTACGTGTCCACGTTTTGTTTCATTTTGTGTTCTCTCTGTTTAAGCTCCTCTACGAGCTTCGCCTCCTCATTCTTGTACTTTGTCAGCAAACCCTCGGCATTGAGCAGCTGCAGTCATCCATCCATCCATCCATTCAATCAATCAATCAGCTAACAGATGACCCAACAGCAGTACCTCTCTGTTTGCACGAGCGAGCTCCGATTCGAGGCTGCTAATGCGACCCTGAGAGGAGAACACTATCAAGGATGAGTATGTTTGAGATTATCTATCTCCTACGGTGGAGTCCTACCTGGCTTGCATCGAGTCGGCTTTCCATCTTCTTGCACAGCAATGCACCATCTCGCTGGGCAAAGGGGAACAAGACATGTTTCTGCATTGTGGTATGTTTGAGTTCCAGCTAGTACCTTTGATGAGGCGATCTCCGCCTGCACCGCCGTGCACTCTCCCCTGAGCTGAGCATTCTCCTTCTTCACCTTTTGCAGCTGGCCCTCTTTCTGCTGCAGCTGATCTTTCAGCTGCCTATCGGTCTGTTGCGCCGTCTGGCTCTCCGACAACTAGTGAACACACAAACGGCCAAATCGATGCTGTCTTGCGTATCGCTCGGCGCAATTGGCTCGGCGCCTGCCTGCGATTTGAGGCTTGCGATCTTCTGCGTGAGCTGACTGTTCTCGCCCTTAAGGCTGTCCATTTTCTGCTTGAACTCATTCACCTCATTCGTCAGGCCCGCCAGCCGCTGCTTGTCGGCAGCGACGGTCCTCTCCGTGTGAGTCTGAAGCCGTGCATCCATGGGCACATACACATTCCAAGGCGCAACCAAGTAATGTGCCGGACTGTGTACGAACCTTTTGAGCTGACAGCTCGAAGTACTTCAAGCGCTCCCCTTCCAGCTGCTGCGATGCCTGCCGAGCCATCGTGTCTGCCTGAACGACACGCAGAAACCAGCAAATACTCCCCCAGTTCATCGGCCCCCCTCCACGACAAGCGTTGCTCACGTGTTCCTTCTCCCTCTGCATTGCAGACAGCTCGTTGCGCAGTCGCGCCAACCTGTTCTCCATCTCTGCTCGGGCTACAGCATCATAGTGTGGATGGGGGCTTCCCGGCGCGGCGCTGGTGTACAGCACTCGGCTGTACGGCGGTGCTGCGGGGCTTGGAATGGGCGAGGGGTAGGACACCCACAATGGCGTCGTAGCAGCAGCCAGTGGCGGCTGAGAAGCCGCCTTGTCGTCGCTTCTCGATGCACCGAGGGCAGAAGAGCCTGCACAAACACGGGAGTTCTCCCACTTGTGGTGGAGAGGAAAGATCATGGCTCTTGCCACACCGCTTTGCGCGTTGTGTGTTGGGCTTGGAGGTGTTGGCGAGGCTTCTGCGATGGCCTGCTGTGTGCGCACGACCCCATTCAAATTCGGTTCGGGCCGTGCGGCCCGTGAGGACCACAGCATTTTCTGTTGGCTGCGCCTGCGGGCGGATGCATCTGGCCCCCTTCCCGCATGCATGCAGAAGGCGTGCTTGCGACTGAATGCATAAATGGGAGCTTTCAAGACGCGGCTTTGCCACCCACAGACCACCTACGTACGCATCCATATGTCCGCCCATCCATAAAAGAAACATCCATTTTGTGCCATCGACACAGCTTTCGCACTTCCACGCAACTCAGAGAGAGAACATAGAGAAGAGCATCCACGTATATATACGATAAAACGACCTCAATGTCGTGTACGGCACAAAACGGGGTGCAAGGGAGAAAAGGCGCTTGCTTCGCACATATGCATATATATCGGGTGCATATCGCACGACCTGAGTGTACTGTACGGCCAACACTGTGACACGGCTTGTCAGTCACAGCTCTAGTCCCTGCTTCCGGTTCAAATGCTTCAGGCAGAAGAAGGCCAACACGCGGAAACCAATGCCTGCATCCACGCACCACACAGAGTGCACCTTACTTCATCCCTCTCTCTCTCTGACACTCACCAAGGCCGAATAACGTCAAGCACGTGGCTGCGAAGGTCTCATGCTGCAGGCCATAGAACTCCAGGACGCCCTCCCCGCCGCCGATGCCCTCCTGAAATCGGCTGTCGTCGCCCTCGAACTCGACCAACATGTAGCCCATAAAGGTGTAGCTGCATGACAAACACACACAGAGAGAGAGAGGGTAGGTGTCAATCGTGTAGGGCGCGCCCGCCTACCGACCGGATAAAGGAGATCCACTTGATCCACCCGACCCTGACAGACACGAGAAACAGAAAGGAAGACACAGAAAGACAGGCAGACACGAATGCGTGGGCGCGTGGAGTGGGTGGGGTCGCGGGCGTTCTACCATGGCGGGATGTCAGCGTCCTTGAGGAAGAAGCCGCCATTCAAAATGAATACGATCAGCGTCAGGTCAGTGATGATGGTGCCGATGTCGGCCGAGGGAGTGGCGGCCCTGCACACACATGCCTGCGTCTACACAGGCCCACTGTCACTCTGCTACACCACCATACCCGATGAGCAGTGTCACGCCGAAAGCTGCGAAGATGCAGAGGTTGGACACCAGCACGAAGAGTAGGAACGACACGAAGTCGGGCCGCATTCCACACATCCAGTAGAAGATGCAGCAGAACAATGTGGGCGGGAACTGACACACAGACGGAAGCCACACAGAGAGAGGATCTGCCAGTCTGTCTGTCAGCCGCTGTCTGTGTGCTCAGTGGTCAATGCTCACGTGTGTGAAGAGCAGCTCTCCCACGTCCTTGGCGACGAAGTAGCTGAGCACCCCATGAATCCCATTGGCAGTGTCCCTGTGTGCCCACATATACGTAGAGCCATGACAAATGTGTGCGCACACAGATGCCCATGCACACCACACCGGTTCAGCAGGGCCCTTTCCGGTGGGAAGGTGGTCAGAACGGAGAGCGTCCCGAAGGCGAAGTTGATGGCGACGAAGAAGAAGGCGCCCGCCCTGTTCTGCGCGTCAGAAAACGACTCATCGCCCAGCTGCCTGCAGAGCAAATACGAAGGCCAAATCATCAGACAGGCCGACTCTCTCTGTGCGTGTGTCTGTCTGTGTGTCTGTGTGTACCAGAAAACTGCACCGAGCACGAAGCCAAGGAAACAGTTCTGCATTATGTCGGCGAATGTCTTCATCGGGTTGCGGATCGAGTTCAACACCATTCTGTACACAATTACACACACACGTGTGTGTTGATGTGTGTGTCTGTGTGTGTCAGCGTGTGTGCGACCGACCTCTGTGTGAGGATCCCGGCCTCTCTGGCGAAGGATGCCACGCCATCGGCCAGCCAGTTCCTGGCCTGCATGAGGCCGGAGCTCCGCGCACACGGCAGCGTCTGGCTTCTGCACGAAACAAGGCATGCGATCGATATCTGTGCCGTCCCTCTCGTGCTCACTTTTGTTTGTCGAGGTTGTGTTTGATGTTGGCGGCGATGGTTTGTGCCATGGGGCTCGCCGCGAAGAGCGACGGGAAGGTGTCAATGGTGCTCGATGAGACGGAGAACCGGCCATTAACAGCTGAAAGGCAGACAGAGACCACCGTCAATCTATGTGTGTGTGTGTGTGTGTGTGTGGGTGTGTGAGGAAGTGTCCTGGTAGTGTGCTACCCTGTTCCTCTTTCTCTTTGTTGATGATTGCGAGTGCGGTGCCCTTCTCAGTGTCATCCGTCCTGTCCGTCACGGCATCCGGCGCAACGCTCGAGAAGGCATCCTTCGGGGTGCTGGTGCGGGGGGTGCTGGTGGTGTGGGTGTTGCTGTTGTTGCTGGACCGCTGAACACAGAGGGACAAAGTCCCATATACACACATGGATTTGTCGCTACTCTCACGCTCTCAGTGAGGAGATCGAGCAGAAAGTCGGCGGGATTGAAGTGTGCCGGGCAAGGATACCTAACTCACACACACGGAGACCATCCACCAGCTGCACTTATGTGTGTATGTGTGTGTCCTGCCGCCACACACTCACCCGAGCTGTTCGAACCACTCGTCGGCCTTGACTGCCGGCCCCTGGTAGACCACCGAGCCACGACTCAGGAGCAGCAGCTGATCGAACAGAGCGAACACTTGCGAGCGCTGCAGCCATCCATCCACACACACCCACACAGGGCAACGAGCTCATCGATTGGCACACAAGCCACGTGCATACCCACCGGCTGATGGACGGTGCAAATGATGGTCCTGCCGGCCCTGCAGACATCCATCCATCCATCCATCCATCCAGAAACCAGCAGAACGCGTGTGTGCGTGCGTCTTTCCGCTCACCTTGCCAGCTGCACGAGCAGCTTGAGCATGTCATACGCCAGGGCCGCATCAAGCCCACTGGTCGGCTCGTCCAGACACAGCAAGGCGGGGTCATCCAAAAGCTCTATCGCGATGGACACCCTCTTCTTCTCGCCGCCAGAGATGCCCTTACTGGCGCTCCCGCCCACGAGCGTCCTTCGGCACCTGTCCAGACCTGCACTTAGGCATGCAGACAGACGGATGTGCATCATATCTGCGTATGTGTGAGTATGGTGGCGGTGCTTGCTGACCCAGCTCGTTGATGACACGCTCCACCCGGTCGTTCCTCTCGTACTTGGAGCATTTCTTGAGCTTGAGGGCGGCGTTGAGGCGGAGAGTCTCTTCTACTGTCAGGAAGTCCAGCAGGCAGTCACTCTGCATCACATAGCTGTGCAACCGGCCACACACACAGGGATCCCTCCACACCAACATGGCGACTGACTGTGCCCTTCACCTGACCTGACGAACTTCTGCCTGTTTGAAGGGTTTGCTTGGCCGTTGAAGTAGACGTCGCCCTTGCGCTCGCCCCCCGTGACGCGGCCGGCTATCAAATTTATCAGGGTGGTCTTGCCCGAGCCACTCGGCCCCTGCAGGCGCACACAATTCACACACAGAATGACTGGCTGCTCTGTGTGTGTGTGTGTGCGCGTGTATCTGTGGCTACCATGATAGCAAGTAACTGTCCAGGCCGCACGATGAGGTCCACATCTTTGATGATCTGCTTCTTCGTCTGGTGCTTGCGATTCGTCACAATCCAGTAGGACAGATCTGCACAAACACACACGCAAGGCAAGGCGAACAACAGATCTGACTGTCGTCCTCTCTGTCTGATAGATCTCAGTAATGCACCTCACCTTTGGCGCAGACAGTGATGGGATCGTGCCGCGCTAGGCCTCGGTCCGCCATCGCTGCTCGACGTGGAGGTAGAGCTCTCACTCAGAAGCTCGCAAGTCCGATTCTTCCCGTCAGGGGGCAGCAATCCATGGCGTGAAAAGCTCTCTGCAGGAAACTCACGGCAACCGCCACGCCCTTGCCAGATCAGGCGTCGCAGATCAACTGAACAATTTGAAGACATGCAGCCCCAGTGCAGTTTGGCGAGATGCCCAGAGCTGACTCAGGTGACTGAATGCGAGGCGGATTGAGCTTATGTGACTGACTGCCCATCGATCGTACATCATGATGCAACAAATGAAGATAAAGTCGATCGACAAGAGGCCATGCAGACAAACAGGCCCATGCGCTCATCCACACACACGACAGGCAGGAGCACGGCACGAAAAGGCGGACAGGCAGGAGACAAACGATCGACATACAGGAAGGGATGCATGTCTGTAGCGGGCGGTTGATCGATCAACGGAAAAGCATATGTATCGACTACCGCTTGATGGATCCGGTCAAGTGCACATCGCCCCACACGAGACGTTCGTCCAGACATTCACCACACCAATCCCAATACACTGTCAGACATGCTCATCCATGAGTTGTTTGTGTGTCCCGGCAGGCAGGCGTCACTGATTGGCTCGGCAGCTATTCCTCCTGTTCCTGCCTGACGGCCTCGAGTTGTCGCAGCAGCTCATCCACTCGCTTCGTCAACTCCTCATTGCGCTTCTTCAGCTCTTCGTTCTCAGCACGAAGCTCATCTATGTCAACCCCTACACACACACACACACATGGAAAGGCAGACAGGCAGACAGAGACAGGGACACCCGGAGACAGCACGTCACACGGTGCCCCTGGGGGGCGTTGGTCGCTGTGTGTGCCTTGTTCACCCACCTGTGGGTGCGCCGAGGTGTTTTTTGATGAAGTCGATAGCGTTGACGGGACGCTCCGGCTCCTCATACAGGCCCACCAGCACGCGAGTCAGCTGCTGAATTACACCGTTCTTCTCCAAATACTTTCGAAACTCCTCCTTCTGGTGATCTGCACTCTGGTAACTCATCCCTGACAATCACCAAGAGAATATCAGCGAACGGACCCAAACGAGCGGAAATAAAGAGGGGCCCGCCTGAAGCAGTCACAGACACAAACACACGTCACGCAGGATGGCCATATGTCCACCAATTTCGCTTCTTTCGGCGTGCTGTGGCATACCAAAAGCTCAGCGGAGGCTGCGAGGATGAGCTCCACTGACAGACGTGGAGGTGGGAACCGCCGATTCCAGCTGTGCAAGAGGCCTCTCCTGGAGAGCTCGGGTGGCCCGGAGGAGAAGAAAAAGGCGAAAGGAAAAACTTTAAGCTCGCACCGGATTGGGGCCGAGCGATTTGGGGCCGAGGGACTTGCAGCAGCTCTCTGACCTCTGTGAGGCTTGTCAGTGCAAAGTTCTGCAATAGAATCATCAGTTTGCCTGGAAGACCCTGGAGACGGCAGCGAGCGATGCGCTACAGCCATCGACCAGAAGCCTCTTTGTTTTCTGCGGTTTATCCCATTGATTTCGCAGGGGAGTGTCACTCAATAAAAACTCCGCTGGCTGTGCGCGTCCGTATCCACCCATCGCCCGACATACTCTCATGAACGCGATCCACAAGGAGGGGAAGGGATGAGTGCCAAAAACGGCACCACAACTACAAACACAGACGCGCACACACACCCGCACGCATGGCATGTCAGACAGAACGAACGGCCACAGGGGAGTCAGACACACGTGACGTACGAAGGCGCATCAGTGGCTGGCAGCACAAACGTCAACAAAAAGGCGACAGGCAGGCAGCACAAACGTCAAAAAGGCGACGCGATGGCCATGCACTCACTCACTCAGATGGATGGATGGCTGCATACGAACGGCGAGAGAGGAAGAGAGACACACAGGTGCGATAGACGACAGGATGGATGGACTCACGAGTTGTGAGCGGATCATTCTTGACTGCACTCCTCTGTCTGAATGAATGAGTGAATGAATGAACTGCTGCGCAGCCACCTTCCCTCCACGGCATGGACGCATGAGCATTATCTCGCCTCGCCTCGCCAAAAAAACCCTTCAAAAATCCCTCCCTCCCTCTCTCCCGCCAGCATGGCGTACACACACACAGACAAACACGCACACACGTCCGTCACACACAGCAAAAAGGCGGTGCTGCTGATCACCCACACTCACACACATAACCCCCTCGCCCACACGTGTCAGCACACGCATTAGCTACCATCCGCTGCCCGTGTGTGTGCCGCCCCTGAACGAGGGCATGCCCATGGCTGGGTTGGGGTTGCTGACGGTGGGCGGGAAGAGCTTGGGGTTGGCCGACTCAGGGAAAGCGCGGGGCAGCACCGAGTCGCCCATCAGGTACTCGTCGATCTTGTGCGCCGCATCGCGGCCCTCGGCTATCGCCCACACAACCAATGTCGCACCCCTGCACACACACACACACACACAGAGCAGCAGATGGACGCCTGTTTATTCTCTGAGGGGAGGGGGCTTCTTGCCTTCTGCAGTCGCCGCATGCGAAGACGCCGGGCACGTTTGTCCTGAAGTCGCCCATGGCCGCGTCGATGTTGCTGGTCCGCTTGTCGACATTGACCGTGGTGCCGCTCCATGTGGTCGCCTCGGGCCCCAGGAAGCCCATGGCGAGCAGCACAATGTCGGCCTTGTAGACCTTCTCGGTGCCGGGCATGGCCTCCATGCGGGCCCTGCCGGTCTTGGGGTCCTTCTGCCAGTGCATGCGGATGGCCTTGATGCCCCCGACGCGAGTCGGGTCGCGGTCATGTGGCACGAACTCGACACCCCTGCACACACACACACACACACACGCGGCGTGATTGGTAACTTGTGCGTTTGTTGGGGGTGTGTCGGAGGCTGGGACGGCCGGCTTACTTGACGCAGTATTCTCTCGGGTCTCTCCCCTGCATGACGTGGCACTCGGCGTGTCCGTAGTCCACACGGAAGAACTCACCCCACTGCCACATGCACAAACACACGTGCCATGCAGTCATCCCGACCCCCATCTGGCTGTGGCTGGCTGTGTGTATACCTGCGGCCAGGGGTTGTTGTCCGGTCGGTTCTTGGGCGCCTCCTCGCGCCGCGAGAACTGCAGCACCGATGCCGCCCCCATACGAATCGCCGTCCCCAGGCAGTCGACCGCCGTGTCGCCCCCACCAATCACAATCACGTGCTTGTCCTGCGCGTCGATGTAGTCGCTGTCCTGCATGTCCGAGTCAAGGAGGGACTTCTGGCTCATGTGGAGGAAGTCCATCGCCTGGTGGATGCCCTCGAGCTCCCAGCCGTTGATCTTGAACTCCCGCGACGCAGTGGCGCCTGTGGCGAGGAGGACGGCGTCGAACTCCTCGCGGAGCTCCTCGAGAGTCTTGTCCTTGCCGATCTCGACGCTGGTGTGGAAGGTGATGCCCTCTGCTTGAAGCAGGTCCACGCGACGCTGGGACAGAGAGAGGGAGAGGGCATGGGCTGATCCATCCATCCATCCCATCCATCCCATCCATGCCATCACACCTGGACGATTTTGGTCTTGTCGAGCTTCATGTTGGGTATGCCGTACATGAGGAGCCCACCGACGCGGTCGGACCGCTCGAAGACGGTGACGGAGTGGCCCGCACGGTTGAGCTGCTGGGCCGCCGCCAAACCAGCTGGGCCGCTCCCGATGATCGCCACCTGCTTGTAAGTCCGCACCTGACACACACAAAGAGACACACAGACGTCTCTCTCTCTCTCTCTGTGTGTGTGTGTGTGTGTGTGTGTTGTGGCTTGGCTGTTGGCTGACCTTGGGCGGCCTAGGTTTGATCCATCCCTTTGAGAAGGCGTAGTCGATGATGGCGACCTCGATGCTCTTGATGGCGACGCTCTTCTCGTTGATGCCCAGCACACAGGACTCCTCGCAGGGGGCGGGGCAGATGCGGCCAGTGAACTCGGGGAAGTTGTTCGTGTCGAGCAGACGCTCCAACGCCTGAACACCATCCCCACACACAACGAGATGCTCTCCCTCTCCCTCTCTCTGTCTCTGTGTGCGTGTGGGTGGTGTGTGTGTGCACCTGTTTCCAGTTGCCCTCGTAGGTGAGAGCATTCCATGTTGGGATTCTGTTGCCGAGAGGGCAGCCGCCGCCCTGCGGATTGGGGTAGTGGCACGTGGGGGTCCCGCAGTCCATGCACCTGAAACCACCACCACCACACACACAGACACACACACACATGAGGCATATGGTGTGGGTGTGGGTGTGGGTGCGTTGGTGTGAGGGTAACCTGGCGGCCTGTGTGCGCAGGAGCTGGTCGTAGAGTCTGCTTCGCGAGTTGGTGGGGACGGTGATCTCCTCCCAGTCCAGGACACGAACCTTCGGCTCACGGTACGGATGGGCCTCCTTCTCGTACCTAGGGGTGAGAGCAGCAGAGAGGGATGGATACCTGTCGATGGGCCCTTTCCCCCTCTCTCTCTCTCTCTCTGCAGTGACTGACTTGTGGAATCCTTTTTTCTTGTCCGGGAAGGCGACGCTCTTTGGCCGTGAGACGAGGTCCTCCATGTCGAGTGCCTGGCGGGCCTTCTCCATGCTCATACTACACCAACGACACAGAGAGAACGGACACACACAGAGAGGGAGAGATGGTGTGCATGCCGCCCAGCTGGGCCCGCGAGCTCACCCCTCGTTGTTGAAGGTGAGTGGCGTGGAGTCGACGAAGTCCTCGGCAGTGAAGTTGCTGACCAGCTGCTCGCGCGCGCCGTCCACGGGGGCCTTCTCGACCATCGCGCCCTGGCCATTCTGCGGCTCGGGAATCTCCTCCTCTGCAACACACACACACACACACACATGAATGGGGGGTGGGTGCAAAGGGGTGAGGTGTGTGTGTGTCGGGCGTGGCGTGCCTGGTCTGGTCTTTGCCCTTGGTACTGCTGATGCTGCTGAGGGTATCATGGCGTCGTTGAGTCGCCGCTCGAGCTCCTGCTTCTCCTGAGAGATCCTCCGCTTCAACATCTCCTTGGTTGCCTGAATGAACATAATACAACACACAATACCAATACACACACAGACGATGGACACACAGTGGAAGGTCTGGTCTGTCTGCCGCTCACAGTCTTGAACAGCCGCGACGCCACTTTGTTGTCGAGCACGTTGCTGCCCATCAGCTGCAGAGTGCCGCGATGGTGGCCCTTCCGCCACTGTATCACACACACACAAATTGATGCATCCTTACCCACCCTCTCTGTGCGTGTCTGTGCTGTGTGTGTACCATCATGTACTGTGCCCTGAAGGCCATCTGGAAGAGCTCCTCCTCCCTCTCGTCGAACTCGGCGCTCTTGCCGCTCTTGAGGGTGCTCTGCGCCCGCGGCACCAACACCTCCTCCTTGCCCGTCATGGCGGCCGTCGAAGTGTCGTCCTTGATCATGCGCAGCATCGAGTTGCCGCTTGCCACACCAGCAATCTCCTACAACACACACACACACACACACATTGGGGGCCGGGTGAGGGAGGGAGGGAGTACAAGCGCAATGGTGACCTGGAAGGTGGAGTCGTTCTTGAGGTTTTTGTTGAGCCACTGCCTGTATCTCTGCTGCGTCTGCTCGTTGAGGAGCGCCCTGAAGGGGACGGCCATCTTGCGATTGATGGCGCGCATGTTGAGCTGGTAGGCGATGGACTCCCAGTCGTTGAGGATGGCCCCGGCCACCTTGCTGCCCGTCCTGACGTGGTCGGCGATGGCCTCCCTCAACACACGCTTGTAGTCCTTCGGGAAGACCTTAGTGAAGCTGGTGACACACACGGGGTGTGGGAGTGCGCTTCTCTCATGGTGTGTGCGCCGGCCTCTCGCTCTCTCTCTGTGTGTGTGAGGAGTGTTAAGAGAGTCCTTACCGCTGGCTGTATTCCTTCCAGTTGTTGATGATGAGTTTGGCGCGCTCGCTGCGGGTGCGGTCGTAGTGCTCGTTGACGAGGTTCTCCAGGGTGCGCTTGTCCTCCAAAGACGTCACGGGCTCCAAATACACCATCTGGTCGTTGACGTTGTCCTGTTTGTTGCGATGCAATGATAGACACAGAAACGAAAACACACACATGGATGGGGGCGTGTGTGTGTGGGTGTGGGTGTGGGTGTGTGTGTGTGTTGAGGGCTTGGGCAGCCACCTTGTCGATGTCGAGAAGGTATGCGATGCCGCCGCTCATGCCGGCAGCGAAGTTCTGACCGATCTCGCCAAGAATCACTACCAAACCACTGCACACACAGAGACACAGAGAAGGGGATGCATCGACGCCCACCAATGTGTGTGTGTGTGTGTGTGTGTGGTGTGTGTGTCAGATGGTGTCTGTCCCACCGAGTCATGTACTCGCATCCGTGGTCGCCAACGCCCTCCACTACAGCAATGGCCCCGCTATTCCTCACTGCAAACCGCTCGGCAGCCACCCCCGCAAAGAAGGCGCGCCCGTCCGTCGCGCCATACAAACAGGCGTTGCCAACCTGACATACACCCACACACACACACACACACACGGACACACACACACGGATGTGTCACATCCTCTCTCACGCCCTCCCTCCCTCCCTCCCTCTCTCTCTGTGCCCACAATGATGTTGCCGTGGCTCTCATTGAAGAACGGCGAGTCCTTCGGCGGCCTCACCACAACATGCCCCCCGCTCAGCCCCTTGCCCGTGTAGTCGTTGGCATCCCCTTGCAGGTCAAAGGTGATCCCGGGGGCCAGCCATGCGCCGAAGGACTGGCCAGCACTGCCGCGGAAGCGCACGACGATGGTGCCGGGGGGCATGCCCTGGGCGCCGTAGCGGCGGGTGACCTCGTAGCTCAGAATGCCGCCCACGGTGCGATCGACGTTCCTGACGGGCATGTGCAGGACGGTCTTGGCCTGCTTCTGCAGCGACCGGACCGACAGACGCACAATCTCACGGTCGATCACCTGCATTTTATGCACACATCACAGTGAGATGCATCCCTCTGTTTGTGTGTATCACGGTGTGCCGTGTGCTGACTTTGTCAAGTTCATGGTCCTGCGCCATTCTGCAGCACATGCCAGGGGGAACCGACTGCGCCAGCGACTGTGGGCCGCCCGACGGCTGCTGCGCGTCGGTCAGCTGCCACGCCGGGTACAGCAGCTGCACACACACATATACACACATATACACCACACCCGTGACCATCGGTGTAAGCGTGTGTGTCGACCTACCTTTGAGAGGTCGATCTCGCGGGTCTTATAGTGTTCCTTGAGAGACGGCTTCGGGCGCAACAGATCGGCACGGCCCACCATGTCGTCTACACACACGCAAAAAAAAAAGAAGGCAAAACAAATGGAGGCTGGTTTGTTTGGGTGTGCTTAGGGCACACGGACTGGCGCACCTACCGTATTTTCTGATGCCGAGTTGGGCCATGATGGCGCGCACCTCCTCGCCCACCAGGAACAGGTAGTTGAGGACGTGCTCGGGCTTGCCCGTGAACTTCTTCCGAAGCTCCTCATCCTAACTCCCACACACACACACACACACAAATGGGCCTGTCTGCCATCCACCCGTCCAGGCAACCACGTCTGCAAACCTGTGTGGCAATCCCGACGGGGCACGTGTTGAGATGGCACTTGCGCATCATGATGCACCCCAGGGCGATCAGCGGCTGTGTCGAGAAGCACACCTCCTCCGCGCCCAGCAGGGCGGCGTACACGACGTCGCGGCCCGTCTTGATCTGCCCGTCCGTCTGCAGAATGACCTTCTCCCTGAGACCGTTGAGTACGAGCGTCTGGTGGGTCTCGGCCAGGCCGATCTCCCAGGGGAGGCCGGCGTGCTTGATCGACGTCCACTTGGCCGCACCTGTGTGTGCAGCACACACACACATACACACAGGACGTTCGCACAGGCAGAGATGGGTGCATTGTGTGGGTGGGGGTTACCAGTGCCGCCTGACATGCCGCTGATGAGGAGGTGGTCTGTCTTGCCCTTGACAATGCCCGCAGCTATGATCCCCACACCCACCTGCACAATCACACACAGACACAGACACACCCACACACGTATCTCAATCAGATGCTCATCGGCCCATCTCTCTCTCTCTCCGTCTCCCTCTCCCTCTGCATACCTTCGACACCAGCTTGACGCTCACGCGTGCCTCCGGGTTTGCATTCTTGAGGTCGCTGATGAGCTGCGCGACGTCCTCAATGCTGTACATGTCATGGTGGGGCGGCGGGGATATCAGCCCCACCCCCGGGGTGCTCTTGCGCGTCTCAGCAATCTTGCCCACTACCTTGTGGCCAGGCAGCTCACCGCCCTCACCAGGCTTCGCACCCTGTCAACACACACACACACACACACACACATCCATCCATCCATCGGCAGAAAGATGTGCTGTAGTGTCCGATGGACCTGTGCGAGCTTGATCTGAAGCTCGTCTGCGTTGACGAGGTACTGGCTGGTGACGCCGAAGCGGCCGCTGGCGATCTGCTTGATGGCGCTGCGCTTGTTCTCCCCGTTGGCCCCGGGCAGGTAGCGATCGTCGCTCTCGCCGCCCTCCCCCGTGTTGGACCTGCCGCCGATCCTGTTCATGGCGATGGCCAGAGCCTTGTGGGCCTCCTCGCTTATCGAACCGTACGACATCGCACCGGTCGCGAAACGCCTGGTTTGTCACACACAGACGCATGTGTGCGTGTGTGTGTGTGTGTGTGTTGGGGGGAGGGGGGCAGGGTGTGTGTGTGTGGTGTGCATACTTGACAATGGCTGCGACAGACTCCACCTCCTCGATGGCGATGGGCGTGCACTTGTCGAGGGCCAGCTCGAAGGAGCCGCGGAGCTCGCACCGATCCACCAAGGCGTTCTGGAAGTCGGAAAACTCCCTGCACCCACCCAAACCACACACACCCACACACAAGATCACCATACACAAGCATGACTGACACCCATCCCCCTCTCTGATTCTCACCGGTATGACTCGCGAGAATTTCTGCGCGCGGCGTCCTGCACTTTGGCGATGGAGTCGGGGTGGTTCATGTGCAGCTCGGTGTCGTGGATGGAGCGGAAGTGGTAGACGCCGTCCTCGTCAAACTCCTCGACGTCCATGTCGACCAGGGGGGGCAGCTCGCGCCGGGGGAAGGCCTGGTTGTGCAGCCTGACAAACAAACACAACACAGATGCACTCGGCAATGGTCTCTCTCTCTCTCTGCCTGTGTCTGTGTGAGGGAGGGAGGGAGGGAGGATTACATATACCTGAGTGCGTCGACGGCGAATACGTCGAGGCCGACGCCGCCGATGACTGAGGCGCATCCCGTGAAGCACGTGTCGATGACCTTCTGGCTCAGGCCGACCGCTTGGAACATACCCGCACCTAAGCACACACAGGGAGGGATACATCCACACAAGCGGAGAGAGAGAGAGAGAGAGAGGCGCATTTTGGTGGATGGGGGCGTACCTTTGTACGACATGAGTGTGGAGATGCCGAACTTGGACATGACCTTCAACACGCCCGCGTGGACCGCCACCCTGCACACACACACACACACACACACACACATCCCACGCACGCCACCATGTTGGCTGCCGGGCTCTCTCTTCCCCACTATGTCTGCGTCTCTCTCCTGTGCTTGCCTGTAGTTCTCAATCATTTTGGCCAGCTCCATCTTGGGCTCGTTCTGGGAGAAACGCACTCGGCTCTGACAACACACACACGCGCGCAGTGGACACATCACACACATTCAGTTGCGTGCGGCCGACCCTCACCAGGCTATGGTACGCCATGTACGGGTAGATGGCGTCAGCGCCAAACCCCAGCAACACGCAGATCTGGTGCACCTCGAAAGCGTCGCCCGTCTCGATGACCAAGGCGCAGTCCGACCGCAGCTTCTGCTGGATCAGGTGCTGGTGCACCGCGCCCACTATCAGCGACGCGAAGATCGGCACGCGCGACTCGTTGAAGCGGCGGTCCGACAAGACGATGATGGCCTTGCCGCTGCTCACGGCATCAGATGCCTCACGGCACACTGATGGGTGTGGTGCAATAAGGAGAGGAAAATGTATGTATGAGGCGGAGAGGATGAGAGGGTGTGGGTGTGGGAGAGGCGCTGACCTTCCTTCATCCTGGTCTCCATCCACGCAGGTCCGTCTCTGCTGTCCCATGTGATGTCGATGCGGTGGGCGGGGAAGCCTTCGAGCGACACCAACGCGCGGAATCGACCGGGGTCCAACACGGGCTCCTGCACACCCAACCACACACAAGACACACACATTCAGACCCATGCATGCGTGTGTGATCTGGATGTGTGTGTGGAGGGGCGGAGAGGACGGAAGTAGCTACCTCTAGGACGATTCTGTTGCAGTGCTGTGGCGTCTCCTTGAGCAAGTCCTGCTCCGGGCCAATCGGGCACTCGAGCGACATCACGTTGGCTTCGCGGATGGGGTCGATCGCAGGATTCGTCGCCTGGACGCAGTGCACCACCACCACCACCACCACACAGAGCCATGAATGAATCGACACAGAGGGATGTGTGTCAGTCAACACGCGCACCTGCGCGAACATCTGTGCGAAGTAGTCGGCAGGGTTTCTGGGCAGCTTGGAGAGGCACGCGAGAGGGATGTCATTGCCCATGCTGCCCAGCGACTCGGCCGACCGCTTGGCCATCGGCGCCACCAGCATGTCGAACTTCTCGTACGAGTAGCCGAACATCTGCACACAAGGACAGACAGATGCGTTGACCTGTGTGTGCACATTGATGTGTGGCCGGGGGGGGGAGGGGGGAGGGGGCTTGCCTTCATGCGCCGGATCATCTTCTTGTCGTCGAGCATCAGCTCGGCCTTCAAGTCGTCGCCTGAAGCGCACACAGGCATTTCGATAAGCGAGGGACTGCTTGGCCACCGCCACACCACACCACCGGACCCACCTACCTAGCACGGGCTGCGTGAGGTCGGCCAGCCGCACAGTGTTCTTCTTCACCCACTCAGCGTATGGATGCATACGGGAGATCCTGACACACAACACAACACCAATCCACAATCGTTCAAGTCCACCCACATATATGTGTGTCTAGGGAAGCCTGTGTGGTCTCTTCTGCGCTTACGAGGCCTTGAGTGCCTCGTCTTCCACGAGACGCTTCTGCTGGAAGTCGATCAGCAGCATCCGGCCGGGGCGGAGGCGGCCCTTGAACCGAATCTACACACAACACACCCACACACAAAACAGCCAGCCCACAGATGCCCGCAGGTCGAATGGCAATGCAGCAGCCGACCGACGCACCTGGCTCGAAGCCACATCGACCACGCCCACTTCGCTGCCGAGAATGAGCCGGTCATCGACGGTGATGTAGTAGCGGCCCGGCCGCAGCCCGTTGCGGTCGAGCGTGGCGCCCAGCTTCTTGCCGTCGGTGAAGGCCACCAGGGCAGGCCCGTCCCACGGCTCCATCATGCAGGAGTGGTACTGGTAGAAGGCCCGTTTCTCCTCGGTCATGCTGCTGTTGTTCTGCCAGGCCTCGGGCACGAGCATCATGATGACGTGCTCGATCGGCCGGCCGGCCATGGTGAGGAAGTCGACCACTGAGTCCAACGTGCTCGAGTCGGATCTGGAAGCCACACACAACCAGTCAATGCCACGTGTGTGTGGGTGCTTCCTTCCGCCTGTGTATCACGCACGGCATGTGTGTGTGTGTGTGTCTGTGTATGCGTGACTCATTTACCCGCAGCCCTCATCGATTGGGACGAGGTCGGCCAGGGGCACTGATGCGAACGCCTTGGGCGTGGCCTTCATGAGGCCCTCCCGAGCCCGCAGCCAGTTGCGGTTGCCCTCGATCGTGTTGATCTCGCCGTTGTGGCAGATGCGACGGAACCTGGCTCACACACACATGGACAGCCGTAAATGGGCACACAGACACACGTGTGTGCGTGCGTGTGTGTTGCTGGCTTACGGGTGTGCTCGCTGCCAGTTGGGGAAGGTGTTGGTAGAGAATCGGGAGTGGACGAGTGCCAGGTACGAGGTGAGGTCCTCGTCCATGAGGTCGTCAAAGTAGTTGAACAGCTGCTCCGCCTGAAACTGACCTTTGTACACCACCGTGCGGCTCGAGAAACTGACAGACAGACAGACAGACAGAACGGACAGAGAGAGATCAGTCAGCACACATCTCATCGGTGGTATGTATTTCTGCCCACACCATACCCACACGCATCCGGCTCACACACCTGCAGATGTAGATGGTCTGCTCTTTGGCTAGCTTCTTGCGGACGATGTAGAGGAGGGTCTCGAGGTCGGCGGGCAGCCCCTCAATGACGGCGACGGTCTCCCGCACAGATACGGCGTCACTCTCGTTGTCAGTGAACTGCTTCGACAGCCGGGGCATCACCTCACGGCTCATCGGGGACGCCTCATCTTCCTCGCAATCCTATGGACACACACACACAGAGGGAGGAATCGTCTCCTACGTGTGCTGGTCTCATGTCTGGCTTGCTTACCACGAGGTCGGTGGGCATGCTGACAAACACTTGGGCGATGAACGGCTCGGTGGCTTTGGCCTTGGGGCCCAGAATGGTCGACTTGGTAGGTAGAGGGGCGCGCCAACCCAGCACCACCAAGCCATGCTGTCGGACGGTGCGCTCAATCATCTGGCACGCACAGGCAGGGAGCCAGGCAAACATCGGCGCGTGTTGGTGTGTTGGCGTGGCCAGCTGGTGGTCCTCTGACCTCACCTCCATGGCAGCGTGTCGGTCCATTTCACCCTTTGGGAGGAAGAACATGCCGACGCCATACCTGCCCTGCGGCGGCAGGTGGAAGGAGAACTGAGTCACCTTCCTGTAAAAGGCATGCGGCAGACCCAACATGATGCCCGCACCTGACACACAACACACAACACACGACACACACACGTGCTTGGCTGTCGGCTTGCTGGCTGCCCTCTCATCTGCGTGTGCTGTGCTGTGAATGAGTGCCTGACCATCTCCGTCTTCGCCTTGCTTGGCTCCTCGATGGGTCATGCGAACCAGCAGCTTATACGCATCACTCACCGTCCTCCGCGTGTACTGCACACACACACACACACACACACACACACGGTGACACACCGAGATGGAAAACACGACACAACACGCACACATGACCCTCCCTCTGCCACCCGCACCCGCACCCCTCACTGACCCGTCCCTGAAGATCAGCGATGCAGCCGACGCCACACGCATCCTGCTCGCGAGAGGGGTCGTACAGGCCACGATTCGATGGTTCCCTCGCAAACGCCATGGGAAAAACACTCGCTACGGCAAGACAGACGCCTACAAACTCTCACAGCCGGCTGATAGCGGCAACGCAGTTCTGAACGCACAGGCAGCTTCACACTACCTGCAACGTGACGCTGGAATGGCCGCCGTCTCGTGTAGACACGGCCGATTTCATTTGAAGAAGCTCGCATTTTTGTTTACAGAGGCCCCTGTCTCTTTGCGGGAATGCTTTGTCTCGCGGTTGTTGCGTTTGTTCTGCTGGCCATGGTGGCACCCGGTTGTCACGCCCGACGTCTGCACCCGAATTCGTCAAGTTCATGGCGGTCTGCGGCCGGTGACTCAGAGCCCCAGTGGCAGCTTCCCTGGAAGGAAAAGCAAGGCGTTTGTGACCACGAGGACGCTGCAAAAGGTGCAATCGACGTCTGCTCGATCACCTGGAATGTTGGCAGCGAATGGGTGGGCGCGGCAGCGCCGAGTCTCTCCGATCTGCACGCGAACTTCTCAGGCTCTTGTCGCTTCCCTTTGTCTTGCAGCACCACGCGGCCACCGGAGGCGTCGTCGGCGACGAGCTCTTCGGCTCGCTCAAGGTCCTCTTGAGCAAATGCTTTGGCAGGAGTGCAGATGTCATTCAGGTGCCAACATAATGATTTCAACAGTCATTCAGGTGTGCGCATCCTTCTCTTTATCGGCATCTCTCAGCTCACGCTGCAAGAGAATGGCGAGGAGGGCCTCGTACCTTTCCTCTGCGACCAGCTGCCGGATCAGCCGAAATACGAGCTCTTCGTCTTTGACGGTGCAAGCGCAGGAGCAGGACACTCACTCATTGACGAGAGAGTGGTGCGTGTCTTACTCTGTCCTGTTCAGGCGATCCCAGCGTGTCACCCGGCAATTACACTGACGTCGAGATCGAGCAGGAGGGCATCGAGCACCGACTCTTTATGACCAACTATGAACTGAACAGCCCGTGCGCGACCTTCAACGAAGTCGACACACTGGAAGAGGAGGATGAGCATCCTGAGGATGCTGAAGTGAATAAGGGTGTGGTCATGGCGGTCTTTGTCAGAGGGCGGACAGCAACGATGTCTCAGCCTGAAGGATGGGCCATTTACTTCCAGCTGAGTGGCTGGGCGGGATGGGCGCGGAAGAGCATTGTCAACTCCCGAAACGCGCTGATAGGCTGCGCAGCGACCACGGCAACGAAAGAGGCCGTGTTCGCGAAAATACCCATCTTCATCAAGGGCCACGAGGTGCACATCTGCTTTGCCGGGGCGCATACCGACAGCAGCACCGACCCGGGAAGGCGCATGCGGCAGGCGAGCAAAATCCTCGACTTTTTTCGCCCTGATGGGGCGTCTAAGTGTGTCGCCGTCCTTGCAGCGGCCGATTGGAACCCACGAGGTGTCAGGATAACAGTCTTCACTGAGGCGCAATTTAAGAAGATGCCGGCGCTTGTCCGAAGGCGGCGCAGCGATAAGTATTCGAAGGGCCACATTTTCTTTCCATTCGGCACATCCGAGCTTGAATGGACTGGCGAGGTGCAAACCATCAAGCCGCTTATCGCTGAGCTCCTTTCAGCAGACGAGATTATCGGCACGTGGCGAGGCGGGGAGACGGCAGCAGGCGGCGGGTGGATGTCGGACGAGTGGAAAGAGATGGCCATCAAAAGTTTCCTCCCCACGTTCCATATGCCACTTGTCCGTTGGCGAACGACCCACACAGACTGAGACGCGGTCACTCTGTCTGCCTGTGGTGCTTTACAGACACGTATCCAGCCAGGAGTCCGGGATGATTGCACGCGTGTCAAGGCCAAGGCCAGGAAGGACAAGCCCGACACGTCGACCCTGGGGAATAAGCTCCTCAAGTCGAAGCTCGAGTACCAGTGTCTCTCCTACACAACCCCCGAACAGGTGCAAGAAAGGACAAACTCTCGTCCACTCATCCTCTCATCGTTTCTGTTCCTCCCGGCCCTTTCGGGCCTCCCACTCGCCAGAGACGGAGGGCTTTTGGCAGCCGCAGAGAACTAGCACATCTGATGAATTCGGACTTCCTGGTGAACGTTAAGTCGGCCGCTGATCTCGATGAGGCCCAGTACCTGCTTTGCAGGGCGAGGCTGTGCTACATGACGCAGCACGTAAGCCTGTCAACACACATACAATTGCAATGAATGCGCCAGATTGAATCAGGTGATTTTCCCTTACTTTCCACAACAGACCCCTCACTACTGCGACCGCGTGTTTGTGAGGAGCCTCTCACCCTTCATGCAGTGGAGCGGCTGCGACTACCAGTCGTTCCCAGAGATCGACATGTCGGACCACACACCAGTTGTGGCGCTGCTGCAGCTCAAAATGATCGGCATGTCCGACGAGAAAACTCGCGATGAGGAGGTGGATCCGACGCGTCTCTGAATGTGACTAGGGGAGTGGGTGATGGAACCTGCATGCAAGCATGATTCGAAGATGTGCGATCGACCATCGTCACATCAGTCCATTCGTTCGATGTAAGTACGTGTCTCTGGTCCATGCCTTACAAGCATGCCCCACGCACCCAGATAGAATGTCTACCGACGCTTCTCTCATCCACCATGAACGAAAAACCTGACCAATTCAGTCAGGGGCCCTTGCCTGGCTCCATCATCACACACACAAGCCCTCGTTTGGCAGACAGTCAAGGCTTCAGTCCGTGTAGTTCTCGTGGTGTCGGTGTCCAACTCAGAGGATCGGACGGCTGGTACCACTCGAGAGTGGTCGACGAAGCTTGTTCTTGTGAGGGGCCACCCCTGTCCAGAAAGTGACACGCAAAGATGCGGAGACCCATCTCGCGCCTGCACACAGAGAGAAATACAGCCCAGAGAAGGTGCCATGACTGCTCCAGGATATCCACATATCTGCCACGTGCTTACCTCCTCTCTTTGATTTCTCTGAGGGCCGCCTCCCTGTCCCCCTCTCCGTCTCTATCGTCCAGCCCAAACACGGCCGTCCCGCTGCCGCTCATCATGACGCGGCCAGCACCGAACACGCCCTCCAGGTCGCCCTTGAGCTCCCGCAACTCACCGTAGTTGGCGAATGCGGGAGGCTCCAGGTCATTGACGAGGGCCCCCTGGTCAGCGGCAGCCATCACGCCACCCGACTGGAAGAGGGACAGGAGAGAGGAGGGGGACGAGGGATGCAGCGCCGACAGATCAAGGGAACGGTACACCAAGGCTGTCGACAGACCCTGCATAAAGGAACGAAGTGGCCAGGCGTCGTGTGCGTCGGTATGCGTGTGTGATTGCATGCACCTGATTGGGCTTGACAATGTACACGGTGCTTGGCGGGTTCGGAAGCGGCTCCAGCGGCCGGATCAGCTCGCCCCTGCCCGTGCAGTAGGCCACCCCGTTGCTTAGAAAGAACGTGATGTCACTCCCAATCTCCCCCGACCACTCTCTCAACTCGTCCATCGACCGCCGCTCGTCCTCATCTCTCCCACACAGCCAATTGGCGGCCACCAGGGCTGTTGCCGCGTTGCCGGAGCCGCCGCCCAAACCAGCCTGATTGGGGATGTTCTTCTCCAGGTGAACTCGGAACCTCTTATCGGACCTGTCAGTCACAGACGCACACAGAGAGATTCACAAAGGGATGCGCATAGGCATGGATCTCTCCACATCTGCGCAGACCTGGTCTTGGCGCGAAAGAGGTCGATGGCCTTGAGGATCAGGTTGGAGCCGTCCGTCGGCACAGAGGGGTCGGTGCAGGTCAGCACGTCGTCCCCCTCTTCGCAGATAGAGAACGTCAGTCTGTCGCAGAGGTCGACGGTCTGAAAGAGTGACGCCAGGTCATGATAACCATCCGCCCTGCGGCCCAGGATGCGCAGAAACAAGTTGATCTTGGCGGGCGAGTAAAGGGTCACCGAAGAGGGCTCGGTGGTCATCTGCCAGGGTGGCCGCCTGCTCAGTGCTTCCTTACGATGCGGTTGCTCATTCCTGAGGCGTCTGTGATGAATCAGATGCGAGAAGGGAGATGAGGGCCGAGCGGGAAGGAACCCGACGCATCGTGGAATATTCGACGATAGGTGATGAGTCGCCACAGCAAGTGCGAGTGTAGCGAGCCATCCTGCGGCGCTCATCTTCGCATTTTCCTTTGGCGGCGGTTTCAGGGAGCGCATTTTCCGCATTGTGCGAGCTTTCGAGTGGATCGTCTTCCAAAACGGTGACGTGTGAGTTGAGTAGAACTATCGCATGCATCGGCCCGATGCCTAATTGGATTCATCGAGGTTCGTCTCAGTAAGTCGGGATGCAGCGTCATCACACGCACAACAACCGGCAGCGGCTGGTGTGGCGCCCCAAGAACCCTCAACCACAGCCTGGACCACAGCAACAACAGCAACAGCAACAACAGCAACAGCAACAGCAGCAGCAGCATCCCGTGGCATACCTCTGCGTCGGGAGGCGCAGCTTCTTCCTGCTCAGCCTTGAGGACATCCTGCGCCTCAGAACCACATCCAGATGGCTCAGCGCACTCTTCAGGGCGGCCCAGCTGCGGCAGCGGCTCAGCCACGCCCTCAGCACAAAGGCGGGGCTGCGGCGCGTAGTCAACGGGCAGACGGTGGAGTTTCTGCGGTTCGATGAGCAGGAAATGGGTGTGGCGGACCTGCTGGCGGCCATGTGTGTGGTGGATGCGGGGGGCTGGGGTAAGATGGGCAAGGCGATTGAGCTGGCGGGGCAGTGTGGGTGCTGCCAGCTGCCCCTCACTGTCACGCCTGCTGACCTCAACCAGTACGCAAACAAAACGGTATGAACGAAGGCAGGATGAACGACTATTGAACGAATGGCCTACCCCACGGCGCTGTGCTGTGCTGTGCTGTGCTGTGCTGTGTGTCTGCAGGCGTTTCTGGCCGATGCGCGTGTTTTGGCCCATCACAAGATCGTAGGCCGCCACATCAACGTCGGCGGCAAGACCCTTGAGTGGTTCCGCCAGTCGACAGACGTCGACTCGCCCCTTTGGGCCGGGCACCGGTAACATCCACCCCAGCAGGATGATCCGCCGGCCAGCAGCAATATGGCTTATGCCCCGGGGTACGGCTGGGGGGGGATGGGCGGTGCTGGCATCCGGTACTCATCTCTGTCGTCGTCCGTCACGGACATCGTCCTGTACAATCCTCAGATCAGCAGAACGGAAAAGGCGATTGGAAGGTGCGTGAGGCCCTGGCTTGACCACCTTCACTCACGGGGCATGTCTGCGGGTCTCTGGTGTTGTCCTCAGTCGTGTGGACAACCATCGGCTGCACAACCTGATGACGCAGTCCCCTCACGCACCAGTGGCGGGATGCAGCAGCACCACCGCCTTCCTCAACGCCTCCAGCGACGATGTCAACTGGTACCGTCGGCTCGTGTTGACGGACGCCAGCCATGCCTTCGTCGCGTGGGTCCAACTTGTGGAGCTGCCGATGGTCGGTGACCCTGGTAGGCATGGCACTGGACAGCACAGCCCGCAATGGAGCACTCACGTTAGTCCCTGGTTTTCGTTTGTGTTGATGCAGTGGGCGTCACTGTCTACACGACTGAGCCGCCCGTGTCTGGTGTGGGTGAGGCGTTCAAGAACCGCCATCCGGTGACCACCCGACTGGCCCGTGTGGCACTGGGGTCCGCTGTTGCGCGGATGATCTTCGACCGATAGGTGAGGGAGCAAGGCACCCAGCAATGACTGCAGAAGAAGAATTCCCGCTCACTCTCTCTCGGCCTTGTGTGTCAGGTTGCGCAGTGTAGCAACGGTGCTGTTTGGAGGGAGAGAGCATGGTTGGCTGGCTGGCTGGCTGGCTGGCTGTGTATATGGGTACACTCATTGCCTTTGCGTCCGTGTGTTTGGCTGCGGCGCCCTCTTTCCGTTTTGGCCTGTGTCAATCAATCAATCAATATGGCTGGCTGCCTTGCCTTGTATGCGTGTCGCGTCACATTGCAGGGGATGTGGTGTATGTGTGATATATCTCTATATATCCCGGCCGACTTGTCCATGGAAAGCAAAGCATGACAGAATGAATGAATGACTCATCGCTGAATGATATTATGCGCCCGTGTTATACGATGAACTCTCTGCACGTTTGTCGGCCTTGAGCTCCTCCTTGGCTTCTGCGAGCTTAGAGATGACGAGCTGTTGGTTTCTCGACAAGACATCAACGAAGTGAGGAAAGGGGACGCCCAGGGTGGCGCTGCTCGACTGAAATCCACAGGAAGAAACGAGCAAAAGGGCGTGCTTGTACGTCAGACGGAGGTACGAAGACGCGACGATCAACAACACCACAGCCCTCTCTCCCTCTCTCCCTCTCTCCCTCTGTCCCTCTGTCCCTCTGTATTGTGGTTGCCTTCACCATCAGGGCTTTTTGCGGTTTTGAGCACTCGCTGAGGTACGAAGCCAAAACACACACCTGCGGGCAGTGAGAGTCAGATCCGTGGTTCCCCTCCTTGTGTGTCTTGCGTGTGTTCAGTGTTGTTGCTGGTTGAGATGGCCACCATGCCTTTCCTGTGTCAGCCCAAGAGCTTTCTGTGGCCCGAGCACGTCAGCCACCAGGTCACCCCGACGGCTCCCACATATCCACTCAGATTGACTGGGTGTGTCTGATGATGTGTTGAATGCAGGTCACCCCGAGCGACATCTTCAAATACCGCCATGTGCCGCCCGCAGCGACCTTCTTCTGGCGGCTGGCCGTCACCGTCTACTTCATCGTGTGGTTCTTCATGGGCTTCGACCTCGCCCCCTCAGCACTCTACTTCTGCTTTCTCACCAACTGGGGCTGGACTTTGTCGCTGGCGTACTTTGCCTTCGCGACGGTCCACAACTGGTATGTCTGGCGGGAGGAGATGGGCGAGCGGCGGATAGGCAGTGAGGGCGACAGTGCGCTGCTGCTGGAGCAGAGCCAGGCGCGGCTGAGGCTGCACAAGACCATCACTCTGCTGTTCGAGATCGCTTTGCCGCTTGAGATCGTCATCGCGAGTTTGTTCTGGCTGGTGGTGTGGCCGGTGTTGCACGAGGAGCACATCCTGGACCACGGCTTCCCCCTTTACATCAACCTGAACCTCCACGCTGTTGGTCTGGGGCTGCTGGCCATCGAGTTCTTGCAGCACCAGATCCCCTTCTTCTCGCGACACCTCATTGTGTCACTGCTGCTGGGCGCCGTCTATTGCCCTATCAACGCAGGTACGCACCTGGTGCCGAGTGGGCAGGCGGGCAAGAATGGATGCATCTAAATGGTCTCTGCGTGAACGTGCTGTATATGTGTGCAGGGGCGACATTCCTGACCGGGAAGCCGCTCTACCCGGTGCTGACGTGGCAGGACTGGAACTCGGCCATTCTGGTGGTGGTGGCCTTCCTCGCGCAGACGGTCTTCCACTTCCTCTGTCAGGGCATCCGGCTCACCTGCTGCCGGAGGAGGACGGCAATCGAGCCGTCGATGGCCAGCCAGCTGCCGCTGCACCAGCCGGCGTCCCTTGTGGCAGAGCCGGCCAGCGGCGAGGAGACGAGCGCGTCGGACCATGAAGGGAGGGGCGTCACGGTTGCCGTCAAGGCAGGTGCGTGAGTGGGCATGACGTTGTGTTTTTGTGAGTGATGTGGTGAGAACTCGTGGATGGTGAGTGAGCTACTCGACGGATTCGCGAAGCGAAAGAGCCTTGGTGTGGCGTGCGCGTGTGTCGTGTGTGCTCGTCATGGCCGATCGACGGACGCATTTTGGTCCGTCGTCAGGGAAGGAAAGGTGCGTGTGCCGTGGGCTGCGTGCGTTTGACGTTTTTGAACCCGTCTATGTGACAGCCAAGCTAGAAAGGGACGCAGGTAGTGTTGTTTGCCATTTAGACTCGCACGGTGCGTCTGCGTGGACCAAAACAGAGGAAAAATCGCTGCCCTTTGGCCAGGATGGCCGCTAACGGCCGTCCTAACTCGCTGTACAAGTGTAAATTGAGTCTGTGTGACCCTAGGGGTATGTGGTGCAGTGCCGGCATGGACCTCGTGGCTCTGTTCGTTCTCATCATCATGCTCATCCTGGTCATCAGGTTCGTCCCGCCCCTCATCAAGACACTCCTCAAAGCGTGGAACCTCTGGTATACCGAAAACGGGACGCTGTCGAGCAATGTCCCACTCGACACCATCGGCTCCGGCCGGCGGACGCCAGACGCGGCGTCCAAGAGCAGAGTCATTGACCTCTGGGTAAAAAGCCATCCGATTCGCCGCCTGGGCAGCTCTGTTCTGTGTGTGGTGTTGGTTGTCAGGTCTTCCCCTTCCGCCCCCAGGAGAACAAGCCTCTTGAGGCCTCCCCCGTCGACAGCCCTCAGGCGGCGTGCTGCATCTGCCTGTGCAGCTACGAGGCCGACGACAGCTGCACCACCCCATCGGTCCCCACCTGCTTTGACCAACACGTCTTCCATCGGCAGTGCCTTGAGACCTGGATAGCCACCGGCCACAGGAGCTGCCCCATCTGCAGGGCGCCGCTCGACTGCGATGCGGCCTCGCGGCACGTCGACGACAGTCCCCAGTGTGTGCTGGTGATGCCGGCAGACAAGGATGCGAGAGGGCGGGAGATGGTGCGCATTCAGGTGGGGCGGGCGGACGATGGCCGACGGAGGGCCGCAGGTTTGGCACATGATAGGCCAGAGGTCTGAGTGAGTCCATTGCGGCATGCGCAAGAGGGAACAAGAGAAAGAGCTGTGACGTGTGTGGCTCACACACTAGTACTGACCTGTGTGGTGCGTGCTGTGTATTTGGGTTTGCTGTGTACGCCTGTGTGTGTGGGTGCGGGTATGCCTGTGTGTGTGTGTGTGTGTGTGTGTGTGTGTAGCTGCGGGTTGCCTTTGTCACAGGGGAGAGAGATCTCGAGAGTGACTTTTCATCGTATGTGTGGGTTCTGTCTGGTGCGTGTAGTGGTGTGGGTATTGATGACATTTCAGCTATGCACATGTGTCGGCATGTAATGTAATGGACTACACATGGCTGGCCGGACACACACACACACACAGAGAGAGAGAGAGAGAGTGCCGTCGCTCAATTCTCTGCTGCCAGCATAATGCACGAAACGCGGAGAAGCAGAGAGGTCATCCACACATCCATCCACATCCATCCCTCCATGTACGTCACACACACTGCTCATACATAACGCAGGCAGACAGTGAGAGAGCGACATGGGGCTCGTGTGTGTGTGTGTGCCTGCCCGTCGGGCAGGCAGGCAGGCAGCAAGGTGGGCCGGTCAAAAACCACGAGTATATACATCTGATCTGATGGCGGGCCCGCCTTGCCCTCAGGCAGACAAATCCGACATGTATATACAGAAAGCAATAACACAAATACACACACACTGAATGGACGAGAAGAGGGAGAGAGGACCGATAAGGAAGAAGATTCGCTACTCCAAGTCAGGCCCTTTCGGTGGCTAGCTGGCTGGCTGGCTGGCTGTCGCCCCTGTCTGTCGCCCCTCTTTCCTTCCAGTGAGATGCTGCCGTTCAGGCAAGCCGCCACATGGACAGAGAGATTGAGAGGGAGCCGTCGCTCGACCCTGTGTGGGCATCACAAGAGAAGGCAAGGGGCTCAGAAGCATCGTGTGCCCCCCCAGCCGATATATAGGTATGCAAGTATACACAAGTGAATGCAGTCTACACACACACAGAGATCGGTTGGCCCGTCACGACACCTTCAGCGGCGCCCCGGCTTGCTTGCCATGTGATCGTTGTTGAGCCGCATCCATGAGGCTCAGACGAGGCACACATGGCTGGCCAGCGCGCGACTGATGAGTCAGTGACTTCAGACACAGCTGCACACACCAATGACTACGGACACTTGCACACGAACACCGAACACCACAACACAAGCACACACACACACGCCCTGCGCTGCCCTGCCCGATCCGAGAGCGAGAGAGGAAAGCACCTCTCACACACATCGATCCATCCATCCATCCACGAGTGCATGGTGCGGTAGCAGTGTTTGTGTGTGCGATAGAGGTGAGCTGTGCCTGCCTGTCTGCCTGCCTGTCTGCCTGCCTGTCTGCCTGCCTGCCTGCCTGTCTGCCTGTCTGCCTGTCTGCCTGCCTGCCTGTCTGCCTGTCTGTCTGTCTGTCTGTCAACCATCGTCTACTCAAAGAAGATGCCAAAGGCCTCTGCCGTCCCGTAGATGACCTCACAGGACTTCTCGATTTCGGCCTGCATCTCCCTCCGGTCGCTGCCCGTGAGAAAGGCGAGAGCTACCCTCATCGGGCGGATGTCCTGGGGGTGGTAGGATAGCAGTGCACGGGAGCTGGCGACCGACTCACGAACCGCCGCCACCGCCTCCTCCACTCGCCCCACCGCGAACAGACCATACGACCGCAATGCCAGCAGCCTCGCGACCATGATGGTGTCGACGCTCAGGCCGCGCACTTTCTGCAGCATCTCGTCCACCTCACGCAAGCCCTCCTCTCCTGGGCCCAACTGCTCCAGCACTTCCATCCGCTGCTCCACCTGCTCGATCACCTTCGCCTTACCCCGGCTGTATCGCTGGTGGGGGTCGGGAAGGTCGTAACGCCTCGCTAGCTCCCTCTCGGCAGCCAAGGTGGTTTTGAAAAGTGGATAGTAGGAGACGGTGATCTCACTGCCACAGGCGATCGGCCTGACAGCACGAACGATCAGGAGCTGTTCGACAGAATACCTGTCAGACAGCACAATGAGCCTGAGCCGTCTCAACAGTGCCATTTGCGTGGGTCTGGGGCTTACCAGAGGGCATTGCGCTTCGTGCCGGCGTGGCTGAACAGCGAGAGCAAAGGCCACAGACGACCTGCATCGCAAAAGTCATTTCAAACACAGTCCTCTGTCTGCAGCTCTCTGCTGTGTTTCTCACCGGACGCGTTCACAGAGGCGACACCCATGGCTCGCAGGGAATTCTCGGCTGGCAGGGGAATCTCGACGAGGACGACGTCATCAGCAGCGCGAGTATTGAAGTCCAGCAATCGGCGGAGGTGGCCAGGGTCGCTGTCGATCTGCGCCACAGGCGGGCCGAACTCCTCTCCAGTGGCCGACCAGATAAACCGCGGCAGGAGGGGAAACGACGGAGGCAGCCCAAGACAGGTCTCTGGGGCTGGAGGGGCCGCAATGGCCAAACCGCCTATGGCAGACGGCTGTCCCCTGCCGGGCGGCAGACAGCACAGCTGAGAGACCAGCCGAGGGTGCCAGCTGTCTAACTGAGATGTCAGCCGTGCCAACAGCCGCTCGCCGACTCGCCCACTGTCTTGCGACGATGCCCGCTCCACCATTACGGCCTTCTGGACGATCAGCAGCTGCCCCGGCTGGATGTCCTGTGTGGCGATGAGGGCCGGCTGGCTGTGCGGATGGCGAGAGGCCCGACGTAGTCAGCCACGTCGATGTGTGTGGTCCTGCCGGTCTGTCTGTTCTGCGCGTTGCCGATTGCCTGTCGGTAGATGGCCGCCCAGTCATACTCTCCGCTGGCGTTGGCCGCGTGGGTGCTGATGCGCCGCTGCAGCGTGGTGACATCTGCCGCCATCTGATCCTCCAGACCCTGACGGACACACACACAGGGGTCACCGGTTTCTCCCTCCTCTCTTGTCATGAGCATTTTATTGCTTACGTGTTGGGTGAGCGCCTGGACGACGGCATCGGCCGCGTCGAAGAGCCGCTCCGCCAGCAGCCCCTGGCCCAGCCGAATGAGGGTCTTCTGCTGGATGGCACTCAGCTGCTGGCAGGGCCCCTTCAAGCAGCTCAGATGGAATGCGGCGGCAGCACAGCCGACGGCGTCCGGCCCGCCCTCCTTGATGAGCTTCGGCTGGAGCAGACACGCAGCCGCGTTGCTCAGCAGTGCCACGAGGGTCGACACGTCAGCGGCCGCCAAACCAGCGGTGAAGACGTCACGCGCATCGGCGTATCTCTCGCCGTCCTGCAGCGCCGCGCCTCCGTCAGTGCATTCATCACTTGCTGCGATGCGTCGACGACCGGCCGGTCTGTCGAGCACAAGTGCGTCATGGCGTCCCTCATGAGGGCCGCTATCGCTTCCGTCGACGGCAACACGATGTCTTGGTCACCGGCCGCTTCGTCCTGACCCCGTCGACGTCTCGGTCGGCCGCCGGTGAGCTGCTGGATGAGGGGCTTGTAGAGCTTTATGGCGACCTCCTGGACGGTGGCGCTCTTGCTGCCGGCCTCGATGGACGGCGGGGGCAGGAGGATGCGGAGGGCGGTGGTGACATCGATGAAGGCAGCGAGGTAGCTCTCCAGCCCGATGAGGCACTGGGAGCGGCGAATGAGCAGCTCAGCGAGGGTCTCACGCTCCGCTCGAATACCCTGACGCCACACAGAGAGACAACAGCAGGAAGCCGTGTGCATCGACGGGTCAGACGTGACAGTCACTGTGTGTGGGCCACCTTGAGATACGAGCGGTAAGCGTCGAGATACTTGCCGGCCGTAAAGAGAGTGTTGCCAGTGCTCTTCCACTCGCCGGCAGTGGACGGCCCAGAGGCAGATGCACTCGCACCAGGTGCCGCAGCCGCAACACCCCTGCAAACAGTAGAGCAGCGACAGAGAGCGACGAAAGATGTCAGAATGATGGTGGTGCTGTCCATCGTCTCAATCAAGTGTACGGCTCACGTGTCGGCACTCGATGAAGACGGCTGACGAGGGTCCTCCCCGATTTGAGCGCCTGACCGGCTGCACACACCACACCCACAGCCAGAGAGAAAAACACTAAGACATTCGTCAGCCGCAGTTGGTGTGTATGGTTCTTGCCTGATTACCTTGCGATGTCACGGCGAATCAACTGATCCTGGTTGCCGTTCATCCTGGTTCGCCTCTGGCCGGCTCTCCAGGCTGAGCCCTCGTCGATGAGTGAATCAGCGATGAAGGACCAGCAGCTGCACCACAGCCGGACTCCAGGCCATCACAGCTCTCACACACTCCCTTCCTCCTGTTTTTCACTCCCAGAGAGAGCGGTTTCACGCAATGTCCTAAGCGGCCTGACGTTTTCACTCCCAAGAATGCGAGCTTGAAAAAAAAATGCCAGCTCGCGGTGGAGGCAGAGAGATCACGAGGCCATACAACACACATCTGTCGTTGCTGTAGGGCCGCGGAAAGAGAGATCACCGCCTTTTTTGCCTCGATGGCTTTGGCTCGGGCCTCTGTCGCTCTCCGAGGCGTCCGCCGGCCTGTGGCGGCATCGGCCTCGCAGTCGTGTGTGGGGTGGTCAGACGGCGGCAGGCGACACTACAACAAGCCGTTCAAGTCGTACTGGGAATACAAGCCCATGGACAATAGGCCTTTGGAAACGGTAGGCTCGAGGAGTGATGGACACCTCACACACGCAGCCCGATGGATGCTCTCTCTGTGTTTGTGTTTGTCATTTGCCGTCCCGTGTGCTGTGTGTGGCTCAGTGGGAGGAGGTTGAGATGAATCGTCCGAGGAATCCTTCGGTCAACGAGGGCTACGCGCGGCCGACCAAGGCGCCCACGCAGTTTGAGCTCACTCGCGAACAGTTCCACCAATTCATGAGAGGTACGTCGGTGGATGGGGGGCGGGCGGTGGCCATGGCTCACCGCGGGTGTGTGTGTGTGTTGTGTGTGCAGGGACGCCCAAGGCGTTCAGTCCTCGTCTGAAGGGGAATCTGACGGCGATCGGTTTGGTCATGTTTATGGCTTTTGAGATGGCCTTCACCTTTTACCAAATGCGGCCCGACGACTTCGAGTGGGTCGAAGACGAACGGTGCGCACACCAGCTCACCTCCACACATACATGGATGGATGGATCGATGGATGGATGGACGCCATCGTGTATGTGTGTGCAGGAAGCGCCTCGAGGCCGCCCGCAAGAAGCTGC